>JADRCD010208609.1:13836-55726 GCA_019843815.1 Montemys delectorum | reverse complement strand
TCACAACCACCTGTAATGGAAACTCATGCCCTCTTCTAGTATGTCTAAAGACATTGACAGTATATTCGCATACATAAAATAAATAAATAAATCTTAAAAAAAAAAAAGGAAAAAGGAATACAAGGTTGTCCTTGTTTACATGGGAATCTGGGGCCAACCTGGGATACTTGAAACTGTCTAAAATTTTAAAGGAGACGTTACTGTATACAATTTCACATGTTTTTCATACTTATAGTCATTTAATATTATATGAACTCATTTATGAAGCTCTAATTCAGGACTATTTACCAAATAAATTAGTGAATGGCTGGAAAGAGAAAATATACTGCACATTTATCTGTCTGTAGCTGATCTCTATTTATATTTCTATTGACACTGTTTACAGAACAAACATGCTTACTACCTAATAATTTGAGTTTTGCCTCTATTCCAGATTAATTTTTTTACCTAGAAATATCTGGTAAACTGTGAAATAATCCTAAGATCAAATATGGCTTTGGAACACTATGCCATTATAAACATGTTTATGTAAATTATTATGAAATGTCACAGTAAAACCTACTTTCTGACCTTCAAAAGTACATTAATAAGAACGTGATAAAAGTTGTGTTTTAACAACTAACATTTCTAACCTAGAAATAATTTGATATTTATTGACTGTGATAAACTAAGTGCTGAGTGCACTGTTTTTTAAGTTAGTATGAGTTACATTAAAAACTTACTGAGAAATGCTGAAGCAACTCATCCTTTTCCTCCTCAATGAATCCTCCACCTGGGAGTGCTTTGGGACGGTGGTCCACCACCATGTGATTCAGTGAGCCCCTCCCTCTTCCTCGACCCCGGCCTCTTCCTCGGCCTTGAGAGGACATGGTCTTTCCTCGCCCCACAGGTAAAATGCCTAATCTTGCAGCCTAAATAACAACAAAATAAAAGGTAATACACATTGTTACATTAATCCTTCATAAGTTTATAAAGAGAAAAATTTATTTTCTGATATGTTATGCAAGTTAAATCTCACCTCGACTTGCAACTGACTGAGCTTTTTGCGTAATTCTGTTGTATCTTCTCCTGAAGAGAGCCTCTTGTGGAGGTCCAGCTCTGTGTCCAACAACTCCTTCTGGGCCTGGGAAAAACAAAAGAGGAAAAGGAAGAGATTAGGTAACTACGAATCTCTTATTCAGAGCATTATAGCTACATGATGACGTGCTTCTCCTTTGCAAGATGCTCAAAGGAAATTAACCCTCATAGGTATACTGTAAACACAGCTGCAGTGATTCTGCTGGAAAGGTAAGAGTTGATCAAGACACTTTTCACATAATAAAGCATCATAAATGAAATGCAACTAATCAAATAAAAATTATATAGAAAATCTTTATTAACGTCACAAAAGACCAGTAGTATGGCTTACACCTATAATCCCAGTAATCAGAGGTTAAAGCAGGCCTATCTAAAATTAGAGCCACTCCAGGTTACAGAGTGAAATCTTGTCTTTACAACAACGAAATGAATTAATAAGTATAACAGTATAAATAAGTAGAACAGTAGAGAATTAATTTCAGGCTGGTGTTCCATTATTGCCACTCTCTCTTCTTGTAGGAGACAAATTATCAGTTTGAAGTAGCTGTGGAAGCCTTTTTCCCCCTCACATGCTCTTTATCTTTCATTGTGTGTATGTGTGCACATCTGCATGGGGGTTTGATAGTCTTTAAGGACGTCAGAAGATGGTGTTGGATCCTGTTGAAGAGCAGTTGGGAGCCACCTGAGGTGGGTGCTGAGAAGAGAACTTGAGTCCCCTAGAACAGTATTCATTCTTAACCACTGAGTTCTTTCATAGCCCCCCTGTAATTTGCAAAAGCCACATCTGGCTGGGTGTGGTGACACATGCCTATAGTCCCATTTAAAATAGAAGGCTGAGTTGAAAGGATCACTAAAGCCTACAAGTTTGTGGCCAACCTGAGTAATATCCAAAGACCCTCTTTTATTAAGAAAAAAGAGAGAGAGAGAAGAAAGGAATGAAGGAAGGAAAAAAGGAAGGAAGGAAAGAAGGGAGGGAAAAAGAAAGAATTCAAAGACCCTCTATATATACCTGCTAGAACTAAAGAAAACATCATTAATATCTGAATTGCAAAAGATTTTTTTTTAGTTTTATTTGTGTTTTGTATGCCTAGATGTATGTGTCTGGTGTTCAGAGAGGTAAGAAGAGGGCATAGGATTACATGTAACTGAAATTCCAGATGGTTATGAGCTATCATGTAGGTGCTGAAAACAAAACCTGGGTCTTCCTCAAGAGTAGCAACTGCTCTTAACATTGAGCCATCTTTCCAGCACCTGGACCTGTATCTTTCAAAGCCTTCCTTTTCCCCTTACAGAATGTGTGTTACCCTCCCTGGCTTTTACACACTGGCCTGGAGCTCACTGCATAGCTGGGACTGGCTGTGAGCTTCTCCTTTTTCTGCTTCTGCTCCCAGTACTGGAAGCCCAAATGTTTCTCTACATCCAGCTTTCAAGAGAAGTCCCACTGAAAGACTTATAGTCCTACAAACAGACACAGGTATTTATTTAGCATGTGACACTGTACATTTCTGGTGCTCAGAGGACAACCTGTGGGAATTATTCCTCTCCTAACACCATGTGGGTCCTGTGAAAAGAACTTAGATTCTTAGGCTGTGCAGCATACCCACAGAGTCATCTCAGCTGCCCAATAATTATTTATTCTTAAATTAATAACAGAAGTATAGCCGAGCCGGTGGTGGCGCACGCCTTTAATCCCAGCACCTGGGAGGCAGAGGCAGGCGGATTTCTGAGTTCGAGGCCAGCCTAGTCTACAGAGTGAGTTCCAGGACAGCCAGGGCTACACAGAGAAACCCTGTCTCTAAAAAAACAAAAAACAAAAAACAAAAAAACAAAAAAAAAAACAAAACAAAAAAAAAGAAGAATAATTTCAAACAAACTGTATGTTTATATACATATATATGTATATATATGTATATAAACAAACTGTATATGTTTATATACATACATATAAAAAAAGCTAACTACCATTTCTTCAAGGGCTGAAAGTAACCTAAAAAAAAAAAAAAATCCCAATACAGATCTATGATACAATGAAATCTTATACAAAAGTGTTTTCCTGGGATTAAAAAAATGGACAAACCAATAAAATTAGGTATAACGGGATCCAGAATTTCTAATTATTCTTTTATTTAACATGTTACATCTATACTCTTGTCAAAATCAATGAGTGTGTTTGATTAGTAAGAGATCATAGCATAGCTGAAATAGGAAATATTTCTTTCCTTTTTACATTTTATTAATTTCTCTTTCAATACAAACCAGTAAAATTTAATTTAAATAAAGTTATGTGTGCTAAGGGTATAGCTCAGAGTGAGCTTGCCAGGCATACACAAGTTCTCAGCACTGAATAAACTGGGTGTGATGACATGTGTTAATGATATCAGCACTCTGGAGGTAGAAGTAGAAGGAGCAAAAGTATAAGGCTGTCCTTGGTCATATAAGTTTGAGACCAGCCTAGATACATGAGATCCTATCTCAAAAAAATTTTTTTAAAAATTATCCCACATTACAGTAGCACATTCAATATTCAGCCTGAGGCAGGAGTATAACAAATTCAATATCAGCCAAGGCTTTAGAATGAGACTGTTTTAAGCAAACCACACAGATAAACAAAGATACCTCCCCTAGACCAAAAAAATAACCACATCTTCCCTGAAAACTAAATAAACTTTTAGGCCTTTAAAAATGTAAAAGGCAAAACCAACTCATTAGGGCTTGTATATACTTAATGGTACAGCAACTGTCTAAAAATGCGTGTAGCCCTGGGTTCTACCCCAGCACATTTGTTCATACAGGATTTTAAACTTTTCTTGAAGAGTTTACATCACATCAGTAAAAACACATTGCCTAACTGCTTGCTGATCTCCCTCATTTACCAGCTACTATAATGGCTACCTATGGGTTGCACTGTACTCTCAAAGTACTAAGCACATTATAGATGTTCTGTAAGGATACTAGGGGAGAAATGCAATTAGATACCTCTGTTTTTGTCTTTACTTTGGACGGTGTGGAGACTGTAGAAGATGTTTTTAATTCATCTTTCAATTGGGAGATCTTCTCTCCCAGTTCTTTCAAGGTCTTCATTATATTTGCTCTTTCTTCTGGTTTCATGTTTTTGTTTTTTTCTAGTTTAGAGATCAGCATCTATAAAATAATCAGGAAAAATTAAGCCTATATTTAGCAAATTTATGCCTTATAATTTTAACTTTGTAAATCAATTTTATAGAATATTCCAGCATGCAATGAATTCCTTGAGTACCTTCTGGCATTCTATCTGCTTTTCCAACATTTCTTGTTTCTTTTTCCTCATGTCTTGCTGTAATTTCATTGCTTCCTGGATAAGGTAAACAAAGAAGCCAGTAATGGATTAAAAAACAAAAAATCTAATGATACATAACCAACTCACTTCTTCTCTAAATTAGACTTTCCTCCCTAAATCAAAACAGATGAAAGTGGCAGCTGGGGTACAGGATGTGGCTAGAACATGTCTATAAGCCCAGGGCTGAAATGACTGAAGCAAAAAGATCATGAATTGGAGGTGAATTGGAGATCAGCCGGGGCTACACAAGAAGAACCTGTCTAAAAACAAACAAAAAACACACAAACAAACAAACAAACAAACAAACAAAAAAACCCTTAAAATCAAAAATGAAACCTTTGAATATATTTTCCCAACAATTCCAGTAAATTGTGTGATTTATAGCTATTCTTTACATCTTTAAAGAAAAGCAAACTGCTTTGACTTTCCAGTATGATTGGCCAAACCCTTATTCTTGAAGCTTCAAGTTTTAAAATATGAGATACAACTCATATTAGGAATGACCAGGATTCTAAGATTCTTGCCTGGAACATTTTCTTTCTATAGTCCTGAGAATTAAATCTCTTTATGGAGACAGTGCATATAAATATGTGTTTTTACTGAAAATCCCTACGTAAACAGCTTAAATCTAAAATGATTTATAGTGACTCATAAACATGTTATACTTATGTGAAATATTATCTGAGTGTTAAAAAGGAATTTGAAAATACTCTGTGCTGGGGGTGTGGCTCAGGGTAAAATACTTATACAGCATGTACCAGGCCCTGGGGCTCCATTCCTAGCATCATCCCACCCACCCCAAGAAGAAAATAAAATTGTCTGCTTTTCTTCCTTGAGTGAAAAGAAAATGTGGTGGTGTATGCCTTTAATCCCAGAAGCCAGCCTGATTTACACCAGAGAAATACTGTCTCAAACCTGGCCCTCCCTAAAAGAAATATAACATATAAAAAATATTAGTGGTTATAGTTTAGTGATTATGTATTTAGCATACTTAAGGCCCTTGGCTTAATACTCAGAATCAAAACCTATCTATTAAAATGTACTTAACATGGCATTGAAGGTAACTGTGAACCATTTTTTTTGGAGTTGTTCATCATTTTTAAGCATATTAAATGTTAGAGAATGCATAGCCTATTGTATAGCTCTACAGCCACAGGAATGTAAAGGTGTTAGCATAGGTGCTAAAGAACTTAGCAGGCAGAAGAATGGAAACTGTTACCTGTTTCTTCTTAAGAACTTCTTGAACATCATGAGATTTAGACCCTGAACAAAGTTTTGAAGGTGCCTTTAAGTTTGAGGAGCTGTAAATTGTTTTTGGATGGCCTGGAGTAGAAAATACCTAAAAAAAAATTACAAAAACAAACAAACAAAAACCAAAAACAATAAGCACATAAGTATGATTAAATTAAATCTTAAAAATGTTTAAAATCATTTTTAGAATAATTGCTTCTACTAGAGACAGGGTTTCTGTGTAATCCTGGCTGTCCTGAAGCGCGATTTGTAAATCAGCTGGCCTTGAACTCAGAGAGATCCACCTGCCTCTGCTACCCCAGTGCCGGTACTAAAGGCATGTACTACCAAGCCCATCTAATTTTTTTTTTGTTTCAAAGAAAAGCAGACACTTTTCTTTCTCTTCTTCGAGTGAGTGGGATGATGCTAGAGATGTAACCCCAGGGCCTGGCACATGCTGGATAAGCTTTGCTCATTTTGCTCAATTTACTATAACCTAAAAACCACTTTATGGTACACATAAAAAAGTACCTTTCCTTTGTAAAGTTAAATATATTTTACTGTATAGATAGATATACTACATTTTAGGATATCAGTTCCTGACAGGCATTTGGGGATTTTCAAAATTACAAAGAGCTTACAATTGGTTGTAACTTATACATATGTATTTTACATTTTAGACAGTTTATCTCTGTTGCAAATTCTTAGACAAACTATATATGTGCATATAATTTTGTTATATTACCAAACATTGCCAAATTTCATTTCATGAGAGTTGAATCATTTAGCACTTCCATCAGCATTTATGCCTCAAGTCTACTTGGAATTTATCCTCATTTATGATGTAATTTAAAAAAAAATGTGATTTTATCTTTTTCATATGGCTACTCACTTGACTAATATCAAAAAAATTATTTTTGATCTGATACTAGTTAGTTGATATAATAAATTTCTTCTGCAATTTACTACTCTACTTTCTGGTCTGTTAAATCATGTGCCACCATTAAACTGTCTTAGTCACAGAGACCTTAGAGTATTTTTTTGGACTATCCCTTAGCACTTTTCTTTTTCCAAGATCCTTTAGCTCTTTGTAATAATAATTACACATGTTGTATAGATATATTCCTAAAAGCAAGAGACATTTCAACACTTGGCTTTATGAATTACTTTCATTGTTTTATTAAGATTTTATTTTTAACTTTAATTACTTATTTTTAATTAGATGTGAACGCATTTATGTCTGTGCATGAGCATGCCCTCACTGCCCACCGAGGCCAAAAGGGGGTACCAGGTCCCTGGGAGTTGAGGTCATGTTACAGGCAACTGTCAGCTGCCAGGTGTGGATGCTGGGAATCAAAATCAGGTCACCTTTCAGATCCATCTCCCTAGCCTTACTAGGTTCTTAATTATACCTAAAAGGGAAACTGAGAGCCAGATGTGGTGGTAGAGGTCTTTAATAACAGCACTAAAGAAGCTGAAGCAGCAGGATCATGAGCAGAAGCTAGCCTGGGCTATGTAGTCAGACATCATCTCAAAAAACCAGGGCGGGAAGATATGGACTAATAATAAGGACATCTACCTATTAATAAACAGCTATAAGTTAAAATTTTCTTATTCTTAGATAGCTCTAAATAAAAGAAAATTAAACAGTTAATTTCTAACTGAATTATGGGAATTAGGGAAGTACACTTAGGCAATATCATGATTGTCCTATTGAGAAAGAGATTACAAATCTTAATTAGTGACAGCAGTGCCATATTTAGTGGCTTATATAAACACGGAAGTCACAGAAGGCATACCGGGCAATCCTCTCCAGAAGAACCACCAGTCTGATTTAGCAAGTGAGACGTGTCACTCTGGTTAGTACTTGCATGTCCAAGACGGTGTTTAACAGGAACTTTGTTAAGAACGTAGGCACCAGAGGTCTGTGGTTTGCCCATCATCTACAAATACAAAATAAATATCTATGTAATATAAGTCTAAAAAAAAACCCCACAAGAATGATACAAATTTAAGATAGAGGTTAAAGCTGAAATGAGGAAGTACTTAAACTGCCTGTAAAATTGTATTTTTAAGGCACTATGAATATAAAGATGGTTGTATTACCCATATTGTTTTGGATGTCTAATACATGTCATAACACAGATGGGAGGAGCTCAGCAGGATAGCCTGTGCTAAGTTTGCACAAGTCCCTGTTTCAATCCTTAGCCCCCAAAATACATGTTTCACAGTAAAATACACACACACACACACACACACACACACACACACACATGCGCGCGCACATTTCATAATAACTTTTTAAAATCTTCTCTTTAGTATACAATGTTTTGAAGATAGCTTTTTTAACTTAGTATAAACAGCAGTGAAATGGAAAGGCAATCTAAGGCTACATTCTTTCATCATTCATCCAACATCTAGGACAAGTATTCACATTTAGGTCCAAATATGAAATAGAACACAAACAAAAATGTCTGACTTAGATACCAATGAACAGGAATGATTAACAGAACTGAGATGACTTGCATGTATGTACTGTTCAGTGTTTTGAGATAGGAATTTGCTATGTAGCCCAGGCTGGCCTCAAACAGATTTCTGTCTCAGTGCTCTGCTTGCTTGCTTTTCAACAGATCGTATTTACCCTAAAGATGGTAGCATTTAGATGGAAATTGTTGTTGTCAGTATCTAGATAGCTCTAATGAATCATTTACTTTTTCACTGGAATGTTCTAAGAAGTATGTATATACCAGTCATTATTTATTGTTTTAAGCACCAAGGACAAAAAAACTATGCAAGAATCAAACCTCATTCTTATGCAGACATGAACCTGCAACTCTATGTCTGGTGTTTGAGGCCAGGAGAGGTGATCCTATTAAGGCCAAACTTAAGCTACAAACTGAAAATTCCTCTCAAAAACATAAAACAGGGGCTGGCAAGATGGCTCAGCAGGTAAGAGCACTGATTGTTCTTCCGAAGGCCCTGAGTTCAAATCTCAGCAACCACATGGTAGCTCACAACCACCCATAATGAGATCTGATGCCCTCTTCTGGCTCGTCTGAAGACAGCTACAGTGTACTTAAGTATAATAATAAATAAACCGGAGCAAGCGGAGTTGACCAGAGTGAGCAGGGTTGACCAGAACGAGAAGAAAGTCCTAAAACTTCAATTCCCAACAACCACATGAAGGCTCACAACCATCTGTACAGCTACAGTGTACCCATATACCTAAAATAAAGAAATAAATCTTAGAAAAAAACCCCATAAAACAGAATCTTAACTCCTTGGAGGTTCCATTTCAGTTTTTAAAGGAGTAAAAATGTCTGCATAGGAAATGGCAGGACAAATGGGTAGATATGAAGGTGACTAATTCTAATATAAACCAAAATAGCTGAAGATTCACAATTTAGAGGCAGACA
This sequence comes from Montemys delectorum, assembly GCA_019843815.1. Classification (NCBI taxonomy): domain Eukaryota; kingdom Metazoa; phylum Chordata; class Mammalia; order Rodentia; family Muridae; genus Montemys; species Montemys delectorum. The sequence continues at coordinate 46,687 of JADRCD010208609.1, read as the reverse complement.
GTGCATGTGCCTCACTGCAGATACTTCTTAAACACTCAGAGTTTGTAAGCTCATTATCTAGAGACTGTCCTATAGGTGAAGCTAAACAGGTCAGACCTAGGTGAATCACCCTGTTGTAGACCAGCTCTCTCAGCTTTAGGGTACTGCAAAGCTTTTTGAAGCAGTTTCGTGGGCCTTTCCCACAAAAATTGACTCAGAAGATGAGGGGGGTTGGTAAAAGGCTAAGTTTGAGACCCTGGGTTTTGGTCCCCACAGCTACATAAAAGCCATACAGACAGGCAGGGAAGCCACCTATAATCCAAGTACCTAGAAGAAGAAACAGAGGATCATTAAGATAAGCTGGCTAGCTAGACTGGCAGAATTGGCAAGCTCAGGATTCAGTGAGTCCATGCCTCAGTGAATACAGTGGAGAGGATCAACAAAGACACACAATGTCAAGTTTTAGCTTATACCCACCAACATCGCCTATCTACTCATACTCACACCAAATAATTACTTATTTAATTAAATTAAAAATGGATAAGGTCTAAGAATCTGTACTTCTTTAATAATCAGGTCTCAGGAGACCAGATGATACTGGTTTATACATCAAACCCTAATGTGGAAGATGTCAAGGCTGTAAAATGGAAAATCCCAGCTGAGTAATGAAACTAGACTTTTAGTTAGTAAACACGATTGATTACCTTTTGGATACCTCCATGGACCGATGAAGGGGAAGACTGAGTTACCATCACCTGCTGTGGATGGAGATGCTGTGGTAGGCTATGGTGTTGCTGTGAAAGGTGACTCAGGGTGTGCTGCTGCTGCAGGAGAATCTGCGCTGGGGACTGGAGTGCTGGTTGTTCATTGTTCTCTCTATGCCACAGGACTCGAATGAACCGATTGTTCAAAACTGCTTCTGTGCTAGAAATGGCTTTCCTGGCCTCTTCATTAGTAAGGTATTGGATGAGTGCTGCTTCTGGATCACCCTTAAAAGCAACCTTTAAAGAAAATAATGACAACTTAAAACTATGAACTAAATTATGTGCCTCCAAATTTATATGTCAAAATTCTGGCCCTCAATGGAGAACAGGATTAGGGAAAAATTCAGGTTACATGGGGTACTAAAATTGTGCCCTTAACATTTCTAGGTAAGATGGCCTTATGAGAAGAGGAAGGGGTCTCCACACACCCCTCTTTCACCCTCTCTGCCATATGAAGACAGTGAGAAACCAGGTATCTACAAGCTAAGAAGGCATCCCTCTGAAGCAGCCTATCAAGTAGCATTGGATCCCTTTGGAGTTGGAGTAAGAGGCAGTTGTGATCTAACCAATGTGAATGCTAGAACCCTAACTAAAGTCCTCTGGAAAAGCAGTTCAGCTCTTAATTGCCAAACTGTGTCTTTTACAGTAGAATAAATTCCTACTGATTGTTTATTCAGCCTATGGTATTCAATATACTCATACTGAATATGAGAAAACTGTTCTACCTATATATAATAAGCCATCCAGTTCTTTATTCTAAATGCCATAAAGAATAATGACAGAACACATTTAAGAAAAAAGGACATAAACTTAAACTAACATGTAAGTACAATCAATTAAATCCTCACTTGTACTACAGATTCATATATTCAAACTTCTAACAAGTAGACATCAAAAGATTATATTATCACAATGGATTTGATGTTGAATAATATACCAAAAATCTCAGTTTGTTAGATACATTAATATACACAAGAAAAGGTCATTTGTTCAGACAAAGACCTTTGAATAACAACAAAAATAAAAGAACTAGAAATAAAATAACTAGTGTTTTCAGAAAAAGATTACAGAAAAAGAATCCAATGAATTCTCAAGAACAAAGTCAGCTAAATAATTCCATGATGCACACGTGCACATTCAAATATATAACAGAGTTTACAACTCTTTGCAAAGTTGGAATTATCACTGCCTCTAATCAAGGTGAACTGCTAGGAATACTTTCCAAAACTCATAGTACACATGCATTCTATCACTGACTGAATTAAATTACCTGGATATTAACTATGGTTCCAAATTTGCTGAAGTGTTCATTGAGCTTGGTGATGTTGTTCAGCTCCTGAGGGATCTTTTTCACCTCCAGTTTGGTGTTTGTGTACTGGTTCTTCCTCAGGAAGCCTGGCTTACTCTGATTATTGTTCCCTTGTCTGAAACAAGCATCAATGAATCTTGGTTAATCATTTCCATCCTATGGCTAGCCAAGAAAGGCTATCTTCAGCAAGGAAGGTAAAGTTTAGGTACTCTTCAAAAATCACTAATTAACGATTTGTTTGTTTGCTTGTTTTTCTAGACAGGTTTTCTCTATAAGAGCCCTAGCTGTCCTTGCTTTGTAGACCAGGCTGGCTTTGAACTCACTAAGTGCTGGAATAAAGGTACACACTACCACACCTAGCAAAAACTTTATTAACAGAAGAGAAACAACACAAGCATCGATTACATATTTCTAATAAACAAAACCATCTTACTTTCCCAGCCAAGGCTTCTTTGTAAGTGGCCCTTCCAGACCACTAATAGCTCTCTTTCGGCTCTCTGGTTCCAGAACTACTCTGGTGATGTTGCTATTAATTGAAACAGGAACTGGTGGTTCAGTCTGGATGACAATATTAGCAGCTGTTGGAAACAAAAATTCTCATTAATGAATTTTGCAGAAACATCAAATGATTAGAATATTTAATCTAAAGCTAAAAAAGTCCTATGGACAGCATTCACCTACTACCATTTTTTATTTTTGTTTTGTTTAAAGGTACATCACTGGCCTCAGTTTGCCAAGGGCTGGGATTAGAGGCATGCACAACTGTGTCTAGCTTACCACTTCCTTCTTAGAAATTCCTATCAGGAAAAAAAAAATTAGAAATTCCTATCAGCAAGAAAAGCCACAAATGCCTCTATTCTTTACATTCAAAAAATTAAAATGTAAGCTTAAAACCTCAATGGAAATTCAATGTGTCAGTTAATTCAAGCAGACCATCAATGAATTCAAGAAAGTTACTGGAGAAAGTTCTCTGTAGGGCAAGGCATTATACACACACACACACACACACACACACACCATACACACACCATAAGTTTACTTACTTTTATAATATAAATATATAACAATTACTGTTTTCAACAAGGATCAAACAGTACACCTAGGATTATTATCTCCTTCTAGTCATGGTCACATAAAGATTTTCTTTTCTTTTCTTTTTTGTTTTGTTTTGTTTTTTGTTTTGTATGGTTTTGTTTTTCAAGACATGTTTTCTCTGTGGAGTCCTGGCTGTCCAAGAACTTACTGTGTAAGTTCTGTAGCCTTGAACTAAGAGATCTACCTTCTTCTGCTGCCTGAGTGCTAGAATTAAATGTATGTGCCACCACCACCACTCAGCTAATGATTTTCTTATATGCAGTATTACATTATTTTGTTTTCCATTCTTTTTTCTTTTTTGAGATTGGGTATTACTCTGTAGCCCAGGCTGGCCTGGAACTCAAGCAATCCTCTGCCTCAGTCTCCTGAGCACTGACTAGAATTATAGTGAGACACCATGCCCTGCTATATGTTTATATAGGATCATACTTTAATGTATTTGCAAGGAGGAAAATGAACTCACATTAAAGGCACAGGCTTGTATTTTATCTTGGCTTGATTTTTGGGGGGGAGGGGTTGGGAGGCAACCTGAGACAAGATCTTACTATGTAGCCCTGGCTGGCCTGCAACTTACTATGTAAACTAGGTTAGCCTCAAACTCAGATATCTGTCTGTCTCCTGATTGCTGGAATTAAAGGCATGTTTAATGATGGTTAGAACCAGCACAACTGTTATGGCTTGATTCTTTTTTTTTTAACTTTGAAATAGATCCTGATAGATGTAATTTTTATTGATTTTTGCTTGTATGTTTTTTGTGTTTTTAGACAGGGTCTGATGTGGCTCAGGATGGCTTTCAATCTGCTATTGAAAGCAGATAATCTTCAATCCCTGATCCTCCGGCCTCCACACAGATAAAAAAATGCCACTGGGCTTGAAAATATATACATATACATATACATATATACATATATATATATATACATATATATATACTCAAATATATATATGTAATCTTAAAGAGTAAATTGATAAAATGCTAATTTATTTGCGTGCTTAGGCTTGAAACATTATTGGTTTGAGGCTACAGCTCTCAAAATGCAGAATATACCTTTGATCAGTTCTTTAAGGGAAAGGGACCAATCATTTCGCCTTGTGTCTGAACTCTATCTAACACTGTGCCCAGCATACAACTAAAATGGTCTGAAGTCCTACCAAAAAAAAAAAAAACTAATTGAAAATATTATTTTCTGTATCTAAAATAAATATATTCTAACTGTACCACTGAAATAAACTTAGGAAGCAAAGTTATCAAAAGGCTTTTGAGATGATTACATAGTCTCTTTCAAAAGTGTAAGTAGTCCGATTTCCTCAACTACTGCACAACATTTGTCATCAGAAAAAAAGCACTCTCACCTCTTGGATTTGCATCCATATCTCCAGATGTGAGGCCAATCAGGTTGGGACGCTGTGTCTGTGCTCTTGAAAAGAACTGTCTGTACTGTGATCTACCAGAACTGGTGATACTAGGCGCTTCAGGATTATAACCATCTGGTTCATACGTATCTGAAAAACAAAACAAACAAACAAAACCCTCCAACATTTAGAAAATCAGAATGCTGAAACTATTCTCTCATTACTGTAAATAAAGAGTGCTCTTCAAAAAATACAATTACATCAATGCATACACACTTCTCTGTGAGTTACGTCACACATTCCTTTAGGAGTAAAAACAGTGCTACTCTCATGAACATAGAGACATTCAAATTCCAACACTGATATTTACTTCTCAATCCACTCAGTCTTGTTTACCCCTGTGTATCAACCACTTACTTCAATCTTCAATAACCATACATATTTTTACCACCAATTTTTACATATATGAACAAATTTATTAAAAGACTATTGAGTTTTGTGTCTCATCAATTTCTAGGTATTTCTATAATGAATAAATAAAATTTTTAAGCTGAAGAAAGAATAGTTGGCTTCCAAAGCATATTTCAAATAAGAGGTAGATTAAGTTAAAATTTCATATTTATAGTTATTTTAAAACCACCCTATTATTCATCAATGTACGTTTTATCACATTCTTTTGTTGTTGTTGTTGTTGTTTTTTGTTTTGTTTTTATTTTTGTTTTTCCGAGACAGGGTTTCTCTGTGTAGCCTTGGCTGTCCTGGAACTCTGTAGACCAGGCTGGCCTCAAACTCAGAAATTCGCCCGCCTCTGCCTCCCAAGTGCTGGGATTTTAGGAGTGGCCACCACCGTCCAGCATATTTTATCACACTCTTATAATTTTTTCTAAAACAAAAAAATCATTTTTAATATTCTAACCCTATGTAACTATTTTACTAGTGTTAAAAGTGATTCTGAGAGAAATGACAGACTCAAATGGCACATATCCTCTTTACTCTAAATCAAATTATAGCAAGGTAGACAGAAGACAATGGTTTTCATAGTTATGATTCATGTGTTTCTTTTTTTTTAATGGAAAATGTGTTTAATCATTCATAAAAAGTTCAAACTACAAGATCAGGTTCAAATACATCTTTATTAAAGGCTATCACTGCTATGATCCAGGGTATAAGCTCACAAATGAGCCACCTGCAGGAGAGACAGCTCAGTGGTTAAGAGAGCATACTACTCTTATAGAACACCCAAGTTGTTTCTCAGCACTCATGTCAATTGGTTCCCAACCACTTGTAACTCCAGCTCCAAAGGATCCAACACCCTCCCTCTGGATGGGATGGGCAAGTGTACTTACGTGCATAAACCCACACACAGTCATACACACAATAATTAAAAATTAATAAAATAAGCCAGGTGTGGGGGTACATGCCATTAATATAAGCTTTTGGGAGGTTGGGGCAAGTCGATCTTCGTGAGTTTGAGGCCAGTCTGATCTACAAGGTTCTACAAGGTAAGTCCCAGGCTAGCTAAAGCAATGTAGTGAGACTCTGTCTCAAATAAAATAAAATAAAATAAATCAAATCTTTAAAACAAACAATCCTCCTTAGGAACTTCCTGAATTCTAAAAGCATTTTTCTGTGCTGATCCTATCTAAATAAGCTAAATAAGAACTCAGAAGTCTTTGGTGCAGCATATCACTCCCAACCCTCTTAGATTAAACCTTGCCCTGAATACTGTATTTCCCAATTTTAGGTTCCATAAGCATATTCTCTCCCTGCAAAAAGCACCAACTCTAAGTTTAGAACAATTAAATGACACTGAGGGGCAACCAACTGAGACATCTGGGATCAATACTAACACTGCTGTAAGGGTTCCTTCTTGTCCACATTGCGCCTACTTTCTTTCCTTTCACTTTTTAAAATAGCTCATGGTATAGTATAGACAAACATCAATAGATTAAAAACTGGCATCCTGTAATAAAATAATAAATTAGGTTGAAAATTAGTCACTAGGGTGATCTGTGCTCTCTCCTTAGGATGGCTAAGAAAAGTTAATAAATTACTATTGCAATGATATTCCTATGACAAGAATTACATTAATTCTCAGGGCTTATATTCAGCCTCAAAGCTTCCTGGTGGTAACCTAATAAAACTAAACTCTATTTTGGTGTGCTATTTAAGCAGTTATTCTGCCAGAGTATTCTTTGGCTTATACTCAATCTCTTCAGTTCCTGCTCTATATCCTTCCTTATAACTTTTTGTCTTCCACATGCAGAAGACAGAGTCAATGCTCAGTGCTTTCCTCAATCCATCACTATCTTATGTCCTGAGATAAAGTCTCATTGAATGTTCAGCTATAATGGCTGGCGAGTGAACCCCAGAAGTTCTCTCAACTAAGTCTCCCATGCCAGAATGATAGGCATGTGCCCCTATGCCCAGACTTTTATAAAGGTGCTAGGGATTCAAATTTAGTTCCTCACAATTTGGGGCAAGCATTATCCTGATTGATCTATACCCTTAATTTTTGTTTGTTTAAGTCAACATGACAGAATTAATACTGAGAGAAACATGCTTTAATGATGTACAGCTTAAAAGGAAATCCTATCTATTAAATTTAAATATGTTAAATGTCTGAACAATCCAGTTTGAAGATGATAGGTAAAATAACAAATTCCACAGATCCCACAGTTATGCTGTCCTGGCTAGTTTTATGTAAACTTGACACAAGCTAGAGTTATCTGAAAACAAACTGCAACTGAGAAAAATGCCTCTATAAGACGCGGCTATAAAAAATTTTCTTAAGCCGGGCGATGGTGGCGCATGCCTTTAATCCCAGCACTTGGGAGGCAGAGGCAGGTGGATTTCTGAGTTCGAAGCCATCCTGATCTACTAGTGAGGTCCAGGACAGCCAGGGCTATACAGAGAAACCCTGTCTCGAAAAAAAAAAAAAAAACAAACAAAAACAAAAACAAAAACAAAAGAAAATTCTTAATTAGTGACTGATGGGAGTAGGGGGAGAGCCCATTATGGGTGGTGCCATCCATAGGCTGATGGTCCTAAGTTCTATAGGGAAGAAAGCTGAGCAAGCCATCATGATCATGGAGGTACCCCTCCATGACTTCTTTCTTCATCAACTTTGACTCCAGATCCTTGTCCTGCTTGAGTTCCTGTCCTGACACCCTTCAGTGATGAACTGTGATGTGGAAGCATGAGCCAAATAAATTCTTTCCTCCCCAAGATTCTTTGGTCATAGTGTTTCACAGCACTAAGACAGAAGCCAATTCTAAAAATAAACCCTACTTCAACTTTTAAGCAAATGAACAAGCAATGGTTCACAGTTTTCAATTACTACCTAGTAGTAACAGAAACTCCCACCGTTGAGGCTACAAAAAGATTTGAAATTCACACAATCAAGTGACTTTGTCCTATGACCCCTGAGAACACAGAACTTGAATATAATGTAGGTTCTACAATAAGGTCAGGCACAGTGGCAAACACCCGAAAACCTACCACTCAGATCCCAAGTTCAAGGCTAACTTGGACCATGTCATGACCCTTGTTTGTTTTTTAAAGAGCCCTTTAATTATGAACTGAAATCCAAAAGACTAGCAAGACAAACATCTTTTAAAAGATACTATCAAAATACCAACAAAGCATATCACAGATCTTCAGAACACATGTCAATAGGGTGAAATAATTTTCAACAACCCTACACTCATTACAAGCAATCTGTCCATACAACAGAGGGTAGAAGGGAGAAACTATATTTATCCACCAGCAGCAGGAAACCAGATGTTTGGCTTTATTTCAAAGAAAAATTACCCTAGTTCTTCTGTAATATACAAGTCATTAACTAAAAAATACTCAAGTAAATACTATTTTCCTATATAGCTTATCAGAAACTACCTCAAGGAAGATGTGACTGTTACCAAGGCACTGAATGTAAACATATAGGACAACAGAGATGACAGACACACACAGAGGACCTAATCATCAACAACCACTAGGGACAAACCAAAGAAACAGAGAAACAGAAAATAGCTCTACCTAAGAGCTTTAATAGGAACTCTGAGTGCCAGGTGATATGTTAGGTTGACCAGTTTAAGGTATAAAGATCAGTGAGGAGGATGGCCATCTGCAGCAAAGCTTACCTGGGACCAGAGGGGTGGGGCTGGAGACTGAGGTATGATACCCAATGGAGGATCCCATGAGGTTTCGAGGTGGCACCAAACGAGCTGCCAACAGAGGAGGCGGTGTCCCCAACTGAAGTCGCTCAGATGCAGCAGCACCATGTTCACGAGAATACATGGGCTGTCCTATAGAGGAAAGAATAGGAGGGCAGCTGGGATTGAGAGTCAATGCTTCTCTGAGGCAATGGTGTACTTCCTGAGGATGTGAGCCAAGAACAGAGAAATTACAACAACAGGAACAGTAGTAGAGAAAGACATTATTGAGATTCTAACTCAAGAAAGCACAGACATGCAACTAGTTAGGATGCATCAAGATACAAAGAAATTAGCATTGCATAATCTGCCCTTTAGAATCCTTTCTCCTGTCTCTGTCTGTGTCTCTTTCCTGAAAGAAGGTTTTGTCCATGCTTGCCTCAAAGTCACTGTATAGCTGAGGTTAACATTGAAATCCTGATCCTATTGTCTCCATGGCTTAAGTTCTGAGATTGCAGGTATGCAATACCACACCTAGCTTTCTACTGTTTTGAATCTTAAGTGAAGTAAATGTATGCTAGTGTTATCTAAAGCTGAGCAATGAACCAATTTAGTTAAAGAAAGGCACCCTGAGCTATTGTTCAGATAGAATCTAGTAGTCAATGAGCTACACAGATATCAAGGTTGTCATGCACATATTCCTCTAATTACAAGTGAATTATCAACTCTGCACAAAATATACTCCTGTCTCTAAAAGAAGGGAAAAAAAAAAAAGAAATACAAATTATCATACCCATGGCCTCATAAAGAATAAGAAATGTTCACTAGAAGAAAATTTAAAAAGTGATGGAAATTTGTTATCACCATAGAGAGGGCAATAACAAAGAAAAAAGATGAAGGAAATGCAACAGACCAATACTGGATATAGGAAATGATTGTAGATATTAGGAACTATGTTTTAAAATACATAGTTGGACACATTTATGGACACAAACACACAAGCACATGCACATATACCACACACTTGGAAAAAGACAAAGTATTACAGAGTAAAACCTTCCTTTGATTTCTACTTAGTACCATTCCCTAACAGCAATATAAAAAACATAAATTTATTATAAGGTCTAGTGAATATTTTATATAACAAGGCCAGACATTTACTACAACATAAGACATAGTAAAATTAGAAAGATTTTAATATGTAACTAAATGCCTTACAATTTCAAAATCCCTTTAGATTTTCAATACAAACTGATAAGACATGCCACAAAGTAATCACTTGGTTTCATAGTAGTAAGAAGAGTAAGACCAAAATCTCCCATCTTCTCTGTCCACATGCATGAAGAAAAGATGAAAAAGTTCACAGCAAATCAGATGACGTAACTACATATTTAACACCAATCCTTTCAAAATGTGTTTTAAAAGATTTAGTCAATCACTACATTGTAACAGCAATTTAAAATAACCCTCAAACATTAGAAAATAGATCAATTTTGACCTACTACAAAGAATTTTCTTTGGGAAAAAAAACAAAACAAAACAAGAGAAACATAATGCCATCTGTATGATGGCTTTAAATATATGATCCAGCATAAATGTGCCTGGTACATGTCATCAGTAACTAGACTATAGACTAACAGACAAGATTGTACAATGTCAGTTTTCAAAACCACAGACAATGTGTGATTCAAACACTAAGAAGGTAGCTAGAGTTGGTACATGCCCGGTGCCTCTGAGGCCAAAAAGGAGTGCTGCATACCCCAGAGTTGTAAGCTGTTCCATAGGTACTCAAAGTGTATCACTGCTCTTAACCTATGAGCCATCTCTCCAGCCCCAAATTTCCCAACACACTAAAAATATATATAAATCTCTTTACTTTATTTGAACAAACCAAATTATGCAGTTTGGAAATTACCAATTATATTATTTACAAAAAAAAAACCACCTTGAACAATTTTAAGGGTCCAATTTATCTGTCTTAAAGATGGTATTTAAAATGAAAACTAAGGAAAGTACACTAAACTCAACTAAACAAAAAGATATTAAAAAAAAAAAACTATGACCAAAACATTCTATTATACTCTCCAAATGTTTTTTATGTGTATGTTTTGTGCTTATGTATGATGAATGTACATGTGTTCCTGCGGAGTATTTATGTGCATAAATGTGGGCATGCGTACCACTGTGTGTGTTGAAGTGGAGTCAGACGACAATCTTGGGTGTCTTTGCTTTTTCACTTTGTTTAGTACAAGTTTCATGTTATTCACCGTTGGTCCTCAAGAATCCAGAGAATCTGCTTCTCTTCTCATTGGAGAAGCACTCAGATTCCTGACATGAGCTACCATGTCTGACTTTACCAGTTCTGGAAACCTGAACTCCAGTTTTCACACTTGTACAGCAAGTTTGTTATCCATTTGAGCCACTTCCCCAAGAATCTCCAATTTTCAAATGTTTTTTTTTACACCATTCCCACTGTAGACCACTGTAGTGAGGATTCAATACCAGAACTTTCTACATTTATTTCTCTGTGTCGTACACATGCAAACGAGTGGAAGTCAGAAGACAAGTGTAGAAGTCAGAAGGCAACTTACACTGGCTTTCTCTTCCCCTTAAGGGTCTTGAGAATCATATTTTGGTCAACAGGTTTACAGGCAAGCATCTTACCTTTACCCACTAAGCTATCTGACCAGGCCCTGCAATTGTGTTTTAAATGCTAAGATGGCTATCAGATGCTATCCTCTAGGACTTTATTTTTTTTTTCTATAAACTGTGTGTGTGTGCTCTATGTACATGTTCATGTAGGCAGATGCATATGAAGACAAGTAGCTGACATCAATGTTCTCCTATATTGCTTTGCTTTCTACTTTTTTTTTCCTTCTTTGTAAAAACTGAGATAGGGCCTCCTATATGTCTGGCTGGCCTCGAATGTACTGTGTAAATGAGGATAGGATGGCCTTGAATTCCTGATTCTCCTGCCTTCACTTCAGGAGTGCGGAAATGACAGGCATGTGTCATCACTTCTGGATTTAAGTGGCACTAAGCACTGAACCCTGGGTTTCATGCATGGTAGACAAGCATTCTACCAACTGAGCTCCATCTCACATCTTATTTTTGAGACAGTGTCTTTCACTGAATCTATAAGGAGCTCCAGGAGTCCAACTGTCTCCTTCCCTGCAGCACTAGAGCTACAGGCACTCACTACTATACCTGGCTTTTATTTGGTGCTGCAAATCTAAACCCAGATCCTCATGCTTACACTGTAAGCACTTTACTGAGCCATCTTCCTTTCTCCTCCCTATATATTTTAGAATCAAATTGTGTGCTTTTAACTATAGAAGAAAATTCATAAAGCAGTCTGAATGATACAATTGTGACTTGTCCAATATTCTATATGCCAGCAAATTAATTCTCTTTACAGTGACACAGCATCTAAGATTATAAAGTAGTAAAACACAAATACATGAGAAATCAACACTTTTTATTGGTCTTAAAGTTAAAATGGTAATTATTAAAAGGACTGCTTTTACTCTAAGATTCTATCTATCTAGCTATCTAGCTAGCTATCCATCTATCCATCGCCCTGACTGTCCTGGAACTCACTCTCACTCGGTAGTCAAGGCTGGCCTCAAACTCAGAAATCTGCCTGACTCTGCCCACTGAGTGCTAATCTTAAAGGCGTGCGCCGCCACCACCACCTGGCTTAAAATATATATATATTTTTTAAGATTTATTTTATTTTATGTATGTGAGTACACAGTAGCTGTCTTCAGACACACCAGAAGAGGGCATCAGATCCCATTTCAGATGGTTGTGAGCCATGATGTGGTTGCTGGGAATTGAACTCAAGACCTCTGAAAGAGCAGTCAGTGCTCTTAACTGCTAAGTCATCTCTCCCACCTTTAAAATATATTTTTAAAATTAAAAAATATACTAGATATTTTCCTATGTAGTCCTTTGTTCTGAAAAAGCAAAAAGCTGATAATTATATTTGTTCCCTAATACTCTTAGGTCTATTACTAATCTCTCTGGAAAGTAAATATTCAGAATTCCAGTTCTAAAACATTACGCTCTTTTTTTTAAAGATATGAGAGAAAAGCCACCTGAGATCGGTTACCTTACATATCTTAGCTCCCTCCATAACATCTACCACAATGCCTAGCACATGATAAACACTGAACAAATATTTTCTGAGTTAATGAACATTGGGCTAAGTCACTGAGATTACTGGCAACTGCTCAATTTCTTAAAATCAACACCAGCCGGGTGTAGTAGCACAGACCTTTAATCCCAGCAGTCAGGAGGCAGAGGCAGGTGGATCTCTTGTTAGTTCAAAGCTAGTGTAGTTTACTATAGTGAATTCCAGAACAGCCAGGCATATGTAGAAAACCCCCGTCAAAACTTAATAAATAATAATAATGATATAAAAAATTAATAATATAAAAATTAACATGAAGCAGAGTATTATAGAGTGTGTCACAATATTTAATTTGGTATAAAAAAATAAATGGAAGGTCCTCGGCCCTATGAAGGTTCTGTGTCCCAGTGTTGGGGAATGCTAGGGCCAATGAGTGGGAGAGGGTGGGGCGGCAGGCATGGGGATGGGGGAGGCAACAGGAGTTTGTTCTTGTTGTTTTTGTTTGTTTGTTTGTTTGGAGGGGAAACTGGGAAGGAGAAATTTACATGTAAATAAAGAAAATACCTAATTTTTTAAAATAAATAAATAAATAAATAAATAAATAAATGGGTAACTGCCAGTTTCTTTTAAAAAGCAGAGTTTTTTTTACTATGACAACACTAAATGTAACAATATAAAAATATGCCATTTTCCTAGAATACAATAAATCCAAGATTTCATATAAGTACAAAAGACATTTTAAACTGTTAGCAGCTGACTAATAGAAATGAGGAGTTAACTGCACAATGGTTACTACTAAAGCTGGATAACAGGAACCTTCATTATACTGCACACACCTCAGGTTACTATATTATCTTCATTTTTGTATATATTTGATATTTTTTCATAAGCAAAAACAATGATAGCAACAATAAAACAAACTGTACAATGTATGAGAAGATACTAATCAGAAGGAAATGTCAGATTTTTGATTTATAACAGGGAAAAAAATCAAGCAGACCTTTATTTAACTGTGCACCATTATGTAGCAAATGCTTCTATGTCATGTAGGAATCTTAACTAGGAGACAAATGTTTCTCAAGTTGTTAGACTTGAACCTTGAAGCAGAAAAGAAAGCATTTATGTAGCTAGCAGTAAAGAAGAAAATGCCTTTTCTTGAGTCCCAGCAGGAGCACAGACACTGTGCATGTTAGAAACGGTGAAAGAGAGATTAGCAAAGGAAGACCTAAATCATTGCAAGAGTCAGAAGCCTAAGAGAAGAGTCTCTGATGACTCTGAAGGAAACAGCAATTAACCACTGAAGAGTTTGCATGGCAAAGGTCTGAGGAATATTCACTTAACACTAAGTGCTATACCTTGGCAGAGGTGCCTACACAAACATAATGATGTCAAATAACCCAAAATGGTAGTGAGTCAAACATAAGAGAAGAGGTTATAGTGGAAATATAGTGAAGGAGAAACTTCAAAGAAAATGGGTTTTGATGAACTAGGTTTTTAAAAAGCAAAAGCAAGTATGGAGCTTGTCTTGTGTGCTAGGTAGGGGCTAGTGTTCAAGTATACATACATCTTCAAGGGGGAAAAAAGCAGTATGTCAGTCATATGATGATGTCCACATGAGTAATTGGCTCTTGTACTCATCAAGAAAGACATGAAGGGTAGAAGGCATTGATTTAAGAACAGGCTTTATTTTCAGAGGTTCAAATCTGACAAGAAAATAGAATAGATACATAGAATATACCTACATAGAATATACCTAATCCTTTCAGGTTATCAGATGCCAAAGACATATTAGATGCCTTACACTTTCTCTTCAGAAGCATCACAATGAAGTAACATTACTCTCACTCAGAAAAAGAAACTGGGGTACATACAGAAGTTAAGTCACTTGGCCTAGATGAGAGAGAGAGTAGTGAAGACCCAGGATCTTAAACTGATCCAACGACTTTACTTGGTTGCCTCTTTGTGACATGAGAAAGATAAGGAAATGTTTCAAAGGCAAAGCAAATTATACACACATATACATAAGAAGTGGACATACCACCATTTCTGTAGACTAGGAACTCATTATCTAACACTGTAAAACAACCACTCTTCTGACTGTTTTGGTTTTTTGAGACAGTAGCTTAAGTTGCCCAAAGCAGCCTCATACTTGCTATGTGGCTGAGACTGTCCCAAGTGCTGGGATTTACAGGAGTATGCCATCATGCCTGGCTTAACTGACCTGTAAAAAATGTTTCTGAAAAATAATTTTTTTTTTGTTTTTTTTTTTTTGAGACAGGGTTTCTCTGTGTAGCCCTGGCTGTCCTGGAACTCACTCTGTAGACCAGGCCTCGAACTCAGAAATCCGCTTGCCTCTGCCTCCCAAGTGCTGGGATTAAAGGCGTGCGCCACCACTGCCTGGCTGAAAAATAATTTTTTAAGTGTGTGTGTGTGTGTGTGTGTGTGTGTGTGTGTGTGTGTGTGTGTATCTCAAGCTGGATCATGGTTACACATGCCTTTAATACTAGCACTCAGGTACCAAAGGAAGAAAGATCTCTGAGTTTGAGGACAGCCTGGTCTATAGAGCGAGTTCCAGGACAGTCAAGACCACACAGAGAAACCCTGTCTCAAAAAAACCAAAAACAAATAAATAAACAAAATCACTAGGCATTTGATTTTTAAAGAGGTATAAATCAAGAAAACCACTTTAAAATTAAACACGAATGTTAAAAATGTGTTAAAACTATAATTTATGTTTTCTATCTTCACTTCAACACATAGTTAAGTAACTATTAGACATATTTTACCTGACTCTTGTATACTTGTTAGAAACCAGGCCATATGTGTTAAGAGATTCCTTTAGCAGAAGCTCAATGCTGTGATTGCAGCAGTCACTATGAAATGACTCTGTGCTGCCATTCTACAGTATCAGAGGGCTCATTGCTTCTCACCACTCCAGCACACAAAATTAAAACACAGCCATATAACATGGCTCCTTTGTAAATTTGAATATAATTGTACAGTTATACATTTCACAAGAACAAGCTCATTTTTGGTGTACTCACACACAGTGCCACATTGCATGTATGAAGATCAGAGGCCAACTTGCAAAGAGTCATTTCTCTCCTTCCACCATGTGGGACCCAGAGATCAAACTCAGGTTCTGAGCTTTGGTGGCAACTATCTTTACTTACAATCTTGACAACCCATCAGAAGCACCTTTTGGGATGGCCTGTCTCCCTACTAATCCCTAGACTGCCTTGAACAGGCAGAAAAGACACTACAGAGCCTGCAGCCCAACATGCAAAACTCTTGCCTTCGACAAGAATTGCATAACTGGACTGGAAGCTACACTCACACTAACATCCTGGAATTGTACACCACCCAGTCTGAACTGCCATCCTTTACAGAATCCATCCCCAGGAGCTACAAAGGCTCTTCTCTTCATCAGAACATAGGCAGACACTCTGTTCTCTGTCTCACAACTGCAGGTGGCACTCCACTTACTGTGCAGCTCATCTGCCCCATGCATGTGAAACTGATCTGTTTAATTAAAAACAAAAAAATCCCAAAAACTAAGAATTTGTTGAAGTAACATTTACTTGAGAAAAACAAAAAGCTAAGAATTTGTTGAAGTGATATTTACTTACTTTCTGATACTGTATAAAGAAGGTTCTGGGGTAAAGGAGGAGGTAGTCTTGCTCCCACTGGTGCAAGATTGGGCACTGCACTTGTCCCAGGCTGATCACGGCTGTTTATTAAGCTTGACTGTGAAATGGGAGGTCCTACAGAATAAAAAAAAAGTGTCAAATACAGGATTAATAATTCCTGGTAAGAATGTAATACTAATACTAATATATTCAGACTTAATCTTGATGACACTCCTAATTCTCCAATAGACAAAGCTCATCACAAGGAAGGGAAAGCAAGACTGAGTGCCTTTGCAGGCAGACATGAGAAGGGAGGAAAGGGACTTGAGGAACAGTAGATGACATGAGCATTAAGTAATTAATGAGGTATCTGTAAATGTGAATTCCATGGAAAGTATCAAAGATAGTGAGGCCAGGCCATGGTGGTTCTGCTGTTAGCCCGAGCACTAGAGTGGTAGAGACAGGCAGATCTTTGTGAGTTAAAGGTCAGTCTGGTCTACATAGCCTAGGCCAGGCACAGTTACAAAGAGAGATTCTGTCACCAAAAAAATAACAACAACAACAAAAGGATGGAGGGCATGGTTAGAGATTTAGTAGTTCAGTTGGTGGAGTGCTTATCTAACACCCACAAAAATTTGATTTGGATCCCATCCCCAGCATGATGGCACATGTCTGAAGTATGGCCCTTGAAAAGTAGAGGTAGGAACAGAAGTTCAAGATCCCTTGTCTCTAAATAAATAAATAGAGGTCTAAGGGCAGTAAAGATGTAGTTCAGGAGTAGTGTTTGCCTGACATTTGCAAGACCCTGAGGTTCAACTGTCAGTACCTCAATAACAAATTAAATTTAAAATAAATAAAAAGAAAAGCTGAGAATAAAATCATTTCAACATATATTGTAGAAGTGATGTGTTAAAAATAAAATCTCTTAAGCTTCCATTGTGTTATCTTTTCCTATCACTTTTTAAGACATATAATTAACTTACATGTATGGATAGTTTTGCCTGCATGTATGTACAGCACATAAAATTGTGCTTAGTGCTTATAGAGAGCATCTGAATCACTAGAACTAGTTATGAATGGTTCTGAGCCACCATGTGGATGCTGGGAACTGAACTCAGGTTCTAAGGAAGGTGCTAAGCTATTCCTTAACCACTTTCTATCAATATTTAATATTCACAGTTACTAAGGTAAGAAGGGCTGGAGGTGATGCTCAATGGTAAAGTGTTTGTCTAGTGTACTAGTTAGTTTTTGTCAACATTATTCTAACTAATCACCTGGGAAAAGAGCACCTTAATTGAGGAATTGCCTCAGTCAAGACTGATCTGTAGGCAGAAATTTTCTTGATTGTTAATTGAGTAGAAGGCCCTATCCCACTTTGGGTAGGTGGTCCCTGGACTATATAAGAAATATTGCTAAATAAGTCAGTAAAGAGTACTCTTTTTTCTCTGCTTCAGTTCCTGCCTTGTGTTCCCTCAGCTATGGACTGACTGTAATTTCTAACCTGAAACAAACTCTTTTTCTTTTCTCCCAAAATCTATTTCAATCATTGTTTTATCATGGCAACAGAAAGAAAATTAGGACACAAAGCATACATAGAGCCCTGTAAGGTACATCTCAACACCACGACTCCCTAAAAGCAAAGCTGAAAAAAAAAAAAAAGACATGTTTTCATTAACATCTGTATATTAAACCCTTATCTATTATTTCCCACTTTTACATTTTATTTTGTGTGTATGTGTTTGTATATGTAAGCTCACATGCTACAGAATACATGGAGGTCAGAGGCAAGCTGTAGGAGCTGTTTCTCTTCTTCATGGGGAGCAAAAGGACCAAACTCAGGCTATCAGGCTGGATAGCAAGCTTCTTGATTTGCCGAGCCATTTATTTCATGGCTCATCTTATGATTAGTATTTTTATTGTTATTAATTGAAGGGAGGTTGGCCCTAGTGTGCTTATGGTGGTCAGAAGACAAACCTATGGAGTCAGTTCTCTCTTACTTCTATGTATTTTTAAGGACTGAACTCAGACCCCTAGGCTTACACAGTAAGCACCTTGACCTGCTACCATCCTGCCAACCCTTTTGTTACCAACTTTAATGTGATGTATACTTTACTACAGAGAAGCTTAGTAGTGGGTACATAGATAGGACTGTGCTTAGTTATTTTTACTTATTAACTACATTGGTTTTAGTTTTGCACTGGGGAGGAAATCAGGTCCTCAAACATGGTCAAAACCACTATACTGAGCTATACCACAGCCCAAAATAAATTGCTTTAAGAAAAACAGTTGAGGATATAGTTCAAAGGTTGACAGTTTGCCCAGAATGACCTGGGTTCAATCCTCAAAACTGAGAGAAGAAAAAGAGAGAAGCAGGTGATGCAGGCCTGTAATCCCAGCTACACTGCAAGAGGATCGCAAATTCAAAGCCTGCCTGGACTACAAAGATAGTTCAAAGCCAGTCTGGACAGCTTAGTGAGGTCCTTATCTTATGCAAAACAAGTCAAAAGGGGCTGAGAATAAACATGAGTGAAGAGTGCTACCCTAGGCATGAATGAAGCCTAAATTCTATCACTAGTACCAGGAACAGAGACATACTGCTTAAGTTAAATGGCAATCATTTTTAAAATAATAATTTGTTATTCTTTAATAATGCAATGTTAAATGTCTGTACATAGATATTTTCTTACACCTTTGCATACATGTAAATAATTCACTCTAAGTTTTTTAGTTGAATTTTAAAAATTTAGTCTTATCCTTGTTCTTGCTATACTCATAACCTTACCTCAACCATCTGCTCAGCCTCCAGAGTGCTGGATAACAAGAGTGTGTCACCATACCCAGCTAGCAACCAATAATACTTCTTAAATAGCCTTTTTAATGTGTGTGTGAGGTATGAAGGTATGTATGCACACCCATGCATGTATACAGAGGTCAGAGAAGGATGCCAATTGTCCTGCTCTCTTACTTGCCACCTTATTCCCTCTAGACTCTCACTGAACCTACATCTAGACTGGCAGGCAACAGCCCCAGCAATCATCGTCTCTACACTACCCCTCAGTGATGAAATTATAGGTACAGAGCCACGTCTAGCTTTTAATTTCAACACTTGGGATCTGAACTTAGTCCTTACACAGCAAGCACTCTTACTGACTAAGCCATCTTCCCAGGCCCTTAAACGGCCATTTTTAAACATTTGTTGCTCTTGATTTGGCTAGATACAATAATGAAAAAAAATATTTAAAAAAAAAAACACAAATAAAAAAATCTTTTTCAGTAAAGAAATCCACGTAGAAATCCACACTGTTAAAATGGCATGGCATTTAGAATTTACTCCCACGAAAACAAATCAACCCAAAAAACTATGAAGAGAGTAAAATCAAGTTGGCTTAATAGAATCACTGAGGCCAATTAAACAAATACTACCCAAGTTATTCATCCGTATGTATGTCTGAAAGATTCTATAACAAAAAATTTCAAGTATTATTTTAATATTCTTGAAGAGATTTTCTTGAAATATTAAGAAAATCTATAAAACTCCCAGCATGTTTCTTCTCTATTATCTTAAAATACTAACAGCTAACAAGGTTTTATCTCCAGGTCAACACAAGTCAGACTACTACAAGCAAAGGGCACACTGCAGGTACTATAAAGAATGACAAACAGTAAGAACATCTTTATTATGGGAGCATATTTTAAATTCCATTACTGTTTTCAAGCATTTTAACAGTTAGCAAAAGGGACAAAGTTCTTCTAAATACAACTCATCAACAAAACAAGATTCAACCAACACATACTTACTTGGTATGGGAAGCACAACAGAAGGTGGAGGCTGACCATGTCCTTGAGGAACAGGAAGTCTCATACTATGGCCAGGGCCTGGGCCTGGGCCGGGACCAGGGCCAGGGCCAGGACCAGGGCCTGGGCCTGGGCCTGGCATTGGAGGCATTAACATTCCGGGAGGTGGTGGAGGAGGAAGCCCAGGAGGAGGGGGTGGGAAAGGAATCATACTTGGCAGAGCAACTTCATCAACAACTAGAGGATCATTTCCATGATCAAACTGACAAAGGTCACCAAGTACACAAAATCCTCTTTCTGTAAGAATTAAAATTAAAAAAACAAAAACAAAAACCTTATTACGATCTACTTAAGAGTTCAAAGAATAAAACAAATTCCAGAAAACTCAACATCCTAATTTACATTGTAGTTTTTTTTTGTAAGAAGTCAAAATCTCCTTAGTGTTCTCCTATTAATGACCACATACCCTTGAAATAGAGGCAAGAGTCTTCTCTACTCTATATGAGAATAGGATATATTGAAATTTTAAAACATTAGGGTCAAACAGGATAGATACTAACTAGCTACTATAAGATTAACCAAGTTGCTAAATTTTCATAATAAGAATCAGGTGTGGTGCTACTCCTGTAATCCTAGCACTCTAGAGGCTGAGGCAGGAGGACTGCAAGTTTGAGGTCAGCCTGAGTTACATGCACATTTGAGGCAAGTCTGGGCTGTACAGTAAGACTCTCATTTAAAAAAGAAAGTATTTTTTTAATAATAAAAATTAGGTATTTTATCAAATAATCATTTACCAAAGGTTTGAAAGGAAGGAATAAAAGATAATTTCATTTTGATGATCCATTTCAAATTATTTTAAAGCAACCATTCTTGTTATATACGGTTTTAATTTAAAATACTCAAGTAGATAGGAAAAATGACTTATAAGGATCCACAATATAAAATAAAGTTGACAATTGTTTTAAAATATGATAGATATTTTATATCTAGATATAAGATCTATGCTATAAGATATCTAGATAAAAGTTCAAGAACATTCCCAACTCTAAAAAAATAAGTTTGGCATGCTAGTTACCCTGATGTGATTACCACACACCAAATACATGTACTGAAATGTTACTATATGCTATAAGTATGTATAGTATCCATCAATTCAAACAATATTTTAACACTAAATTTCCACTAGGCAAGGTATACAAGGCTATTTGTTATAGTACTGCTTATAACTGAAAATGCTGGAAAGGATTTATGGGTATTTATGCTAAATGGGTTAAGCCTATTTTCATACTTATAAAGTACTAGGTAAGAGCCTTAAAAAACAATTGAGAAGTTCTTTACGTGTCAGCATTGAGTTATTTTCTGGAAATTATAATTGAAAAAACACTACACGGCATATGAAAAAACCACTAGTATTCATATAAAAAAGCAAGTCAAGCTGTTGGGATACACCCAGGCAGTACCTGCAACCCTTGCTCCCCTAGCTGGGAACAGCACATACAAAAGAGAAGGCAATCTTTACCATCATAATCTCTGCAGCGCCTCTTTGGTGGTGGGTTTCGACCAAAAGAATTGGAAGAGCTATGATTGTTGTAGTAATTAGACCAGCTCTCAGTTGTGTTCTCAGAATGGTGCGCAGGTGCAGTCACAGTGACAGTGCTGGGAATAGACTGTGCCCCAGAGGAATACTGCTCAGAAGAGTTTGGAGGTGGAGCAGACACAGGCACATAAGAGCTCTCCAGGTCATTTCTTTCACTCTTAAACTTTGATCTTTCCCTGTGCTCTGTTTTAGAGACAAAGAAACAAGAGATGAAGAGGTCACATGTTTATGTGCTTAAGCCACATTTACCTCAGAACAGCAAGGCTAATAAGAACATTAGTCTAAGCTTCCTGAGAGATCCACAGCTTCAATGCACTCACTAGTAATATATTCTAAGAGCAGGAATGTTACCACTGCACATATCTCAAACAACTTGTGAAAAACAATGTTTTACAGTATCAACATCAAGTACATCCACAGGAGAAGGGTCAGCTTCTCCACTGGGGTTTTAGGAGTTTTTTTCTGTCTTTTACATTTTATAAACATTGGGCAACCTTATTATAGGAAGTCAATTACTTTCAGAGAAAACAAAACAAAAAGCAAAATAATGTAAACAACTTTTACTTAAGTAGTGTTGTCACTGATTAAAAGACATTTGTATCAATTCTAAAAATTATTTAGGGCTGGAGAGATGGCTCAGCAGTTAAGAGCATTGTCTGCTTTTCCAGAGGACACAGATTCAATTCCCAGCACCCATATGGCAGCTCACAACTGCCTGTAACTCCTGTTCCAGGGGACCCAACACCCTCACACAGACATGCATGCAGTCAAATCAACAATGTATATAAAATAAAAATAAATTCATTATAAAAATTATTTAAATGCAGATTCATGTTACTTAGGAATAACTTTAAAAGAAACTGGCTTGATTCTAAGGGTGCACAAGATCAGTACTGTCTCTGTAAGAAGATCAATAGCCAGCCTTTGGAGACAATTCCAGTTTTCATTTCTCCCACTGTCAAACAAGCCTTCCGAGGCTAATGCCTACTCACCAACATTCCTGTTTGGATCCCGGTCTTTGCTGCGGCCCCTGCTTCGGCTTCTACTCCTACTCAAGCCTCGGCTCTTACTTCTGCTCTTGCTCCTGCCCCTTCTCCAGTCATACTTCTCCCGATAAAGCTCGTTCCGCTCGTAGTACCGCTCATAGTCTCTCCACTTGCCATCTTCTCTTTTCTTCTCACGTGTTCTATAATACACAGATATAAAAGCCATATGTAGACTCTAGAAATGAGACCTGTACACAAATCCAGAGAATAAAATATTCTCTTTACGTCATCACAATTCATACTGTCTATTTTCTTGTGTCTCAAGACTACCACTAATTCTTCTAACCATTATTAAAAGAGGGAAGGGTTTTCCCACTTCAAGTACACAGGGTAGGGAGAAATGAAAAAGAAGAGGTGAACCCAAAGTATGAGAGAAAGAGAGGACAAATAAGAAGGAGAAAGTTTGAAAGGTTCACAACAAGTCATCCTAAACAAAGACCATTCTGTGAATATACACCAAAATGTATCCTTTTGGCAAATGCTAACATGGATAATTCTAATATCGCACACCCCTAAACAAATGGAACATTTCATAACAATTCTCTGAGGAGACTGCTCCCACCCCTGTGCTCTTGGGGAAAGTAAATAATGACTGTTTATAAAAGACACAGAAGCAAAGACAATAGCAAGACAAAATAGAAAGAAGGCAACGTTCTCACCTCAGTGCTTTAGAGGGGGCTTAAGATCATAAGTCTGCATACTTAAAAGTAGCTTTCAATAACTTACTACTCAGAGACAAATACAAACCTTCGTTCACTAGATTCTGAACGACTCTTCTGGGGACTAGGATATTTCTTCTTTCTAGTATCTCGTTCTTCTTCTGCTGGCTCTTGAAATACCTGCAAGATTTGTTAAAAATAAGACCAGTTCCACTCTAAGTTACAAACCCAGTCATCTGTATAAGAGAGGATATAAATCAGTTTATGAATACTGTGGCCTAAGGCAAGTGTGACACCATATGCTTGTAATTCCAACACCTGAGAAATAAAGGTGAGGCATCCTTAGAGTACCTGAGACCCTGTCTTAAAACAAAAAAATCCCAACAGATTCTCAAAAACAGGATAAACACTCTAGTTAAATTGTTTATTCACAGACGGTTACAAGCATAGTTATTAACATGCTGTTTTAAGCCATTTCCAAAAAAGTCAGAACAGAAAAAGTAAAAAACGAGCTCACATTAGTTCAAAATAAGGAATGTTACTGGCTGTGGTGGTGCAGTCATATGACTGAGACAGAGGATTGCTATGTTTTAGGCCAGCTGGCCTATACCAAGACTGTCTTTTAAATAAAAGAAAAAAGAAAAAAGTCAGGTATAGTAATGCATATCTGCCATATCCACATATGACAGAGCTGAGGCAGGAAGACTGGAATAAGGTTAAGGCTGGCCTATGAACATAGTGAGTTTTGGACCTCCAGAGCTACACAGCAAGACTCTGTCTAAAATCAAAATATTATAATATGTATTTTTTAAAAACAAACATGCCAACTTTGATGTTACTTAAAGTATAAGTTACTTCTAGCATAAGAAAAGAATAAGAGAGGACTGGTGAGATGGCTCAGCACCGACTGCTGTTTCAAAGGTCCTGAGTTCAAATCCCAGCAACCACACGGTGGCTCACAACCACTCATAATGAGATCTGACGCTCTCTTCTGGTGTATCTGAAGACAGCTACAGTGTATTTACGTATAATAATAAAGAAATTAAAAAAAAAAAAAGGTAACAAGGGAAGAGTGTCCCTTTAAAAAAAAGAAAGAGGGGCTGGTGAGATGGGTCAGTGGGTAAGAACATTGACTACTCTTCCGAAGGTCATGAGTTCAAATCCCAGCAACCACATGGTGGCTTACAACCACCCATAATGAAATCTGATACCCTGTTCTGTGTACTCACTTATAATAATAAATAAATCTTTAAAAAAAAAAAAGAAAGAAAGAAAGAAAGAAAAGAATAAGAGCCAGGTGGTGGTGGCTCACGCCTTTAATCCCAGCAGGCGGATTTCTGAGTTCAAGGCCAGCCTGGTCTACACAGAGAAACCAGATTAGCCTGGTCTACATATCAAACTCTAGAACAGCCAGGGCTACACAGAGACACTATCTCAAAATAAAAAAGAATAAAGACAAAATTTAAAAATAAAAATAGCCAGGCGTGGTGGCACACGCCTTTAGTCCCAGCACTTGGGAGGCAGAGGCAGGCAGATTTCTGAGTTCGAGGCCAGCCTGATCTATAGAGTGAGTTCCAAGATAGCCAGGAGAGAAACCTTGTCTTGAAAAACAAAACAAAACAAAAAAAAAAAAAACAAAAAAACAAAAAAAAAATGAAAAAAATAAAAAATAAAATAAAAATAAAATCAAGTTTGGGCTGAGTGTAGTGGTGCAAGCCTTTAATCCAGCATTTGAGAGGCAGAGCCAAACAAAGCTCTGTGAATTTGATGCCAGCCTGGTCTACATAGCAAGATCCTGTCTCAAAGAAACGAAAAATAAATAAGTTAGTTTTGGCCACGTGTGTTAACATGCAAAAGCAATCCTAGCAAGTATTTTGGAGATTAGGACAGAAGGATCACAAATTCAATGCAACCTCGGATTATCATGAGACCCTTAAAAAAAAAAGTTGAGGGGCCTACCACGTACAAATGAATCAGATCTGTAAGAACTAAACAAATTTCCAAATAATGAAGAAGCTCCTCATTTATTATCAAAATCAGGAAATGAATGCAATGGACCAGAAGGTAACAATTTAATAAAATGCAGATAGCACCGTAATGGCAGCCATAATATGGCGGCCACAAGGCATCCATCAGCAGAGACTACACGCTCGTCCAACTTGATTCAAAAGTCTGTTCTTCTAGAAATTTACAAGGAACACAATTGATTCATAACTCCACTGGGAAGCAACAAGCTGAATCTAGATAATAAAAACACCACAGAACAAATAGTGTTTCTTTACAAAATAAAGTCTCAGGGAAGTTCTGGGAAAAAGAAACAAATGCCATGTCATGGTAAATTATAGCACACGTCTTCTGTTGTTTTTCAGCACCAGAATGAACTGACTCAATGGTCCAATTTCTCTTGCCTGTCTCCCTTGTGGCCAATAATCTAATTATAAAAACAACTGACAGTACAATGCAGCTGAGGATCAAAGAGCCAAGATGGCTAGTCCGGAGATCTGTTTCTGAACCACTCACTGTAAAAGTCCAACTGTCCAAAAGATCAGGAATTAAACCATTATATTTATGTAGGGTTATTTTTGAACTACTGCTTATACCAATAATCACAACTAACTCAAACATAAAATTAGGACCAAGAAATGCCAGACAGAAGAGCTCTAGGACTAAGCTCATATTATCCAGTTTTTGGTTTTCAAATTAGGACTTATTTTTAAGTCCCTGCAGACACAAATGTGCCCTGCATTAAGTATATGGTACTGGGGGAAGCTGGAAGGCTAGAGGACCCCCTAGAGATGGGTTACGAGTGTTTGCATGCTCTGACCTGGGTGTTGGGAAGCTCATGAAGAACAGCAAGTGCTCAATCCACTGTGCCATCATCTCTCCAGCTCCCAGGATTACTTTTGTTAATATTCAAATCAATTATCATTTAAACAGATTCTTTCGGTTTTAAGATTTATTTATTTTATATATATATATACACACATATATATACACACACACACACTGTAGCTGTCTTCAGACACACCAGAAGAGAGCAATAGATCTGATTACAGATGGTTAAGAGCAGTCACTGTCCTTAACCATTGAGCCATTTCTCCAGCCCTTAAACAGATTCTTATATACCAGTGGATAATGTACAATGACTATAGAAAAAAGTTACTTGCCATTACCTATTCCAAAGATCATAAATTACACACTATATAAAGCTCCAAAGAAGCCCGGCTGTGGTGGTGCCCACCTTTAATCTCAGCACTTGGGAGGCAGAGGCAGGTGGATTTCTAAGTTCGAGGCCAGCCTGGTCTACAGAGTGAGTTCCAAGACAGCCAGGGCTATACAGAAAAACCCTGTCTCGGGAAACAAAAAAAAAAGCTCCAAAGAAAAAATTCTGTACAGTATGCAAGGAAAGTTTCCATTTCTGCTACTTAAAAAGATATACCAAGAACCTCACTAGCCTACTTTTTAAAGACTTTCTGAGGTAGGCTCAAAACCCTTGAATCCTACCTAGCCTTTGGGAAGTGGAGGCAGAAGGATCAGAAGTCTAAGGCCACTTTTGGCTGCCTCAAAAAGTAGAAGTTGGGGGCTGGAGAAATAACTCATGTTAAAAGCACCAGTTGTTCTTCCAAAGTATCTGAGTTTAGTTTTCAGTACACACAAGGCAACTCTCTATAACTCCAGACCCAGGAGATCCAACACCCTCCTCTGGCCTCTGAGGGCATTACATCTACATGGTATAAAGCACATGTGTAGAAAAAATACCCATATATATAAAATAAAAATAAAGTTTTTTTTTAAAAAGTACATGCATATATAAAAAGAAACTATAAAGCACTATATAAGAATAAAGTAAGTGATAATGATCTCAGCTGATCTTTATTTAAAATATCCACATTTTGTTAGATTAGTTCAATTATATAGCATTTAAGTCAATAAGAGTGCTAGTAGAGAGATGACTCAGTGGTTAAAAGTAGTGGCTGCTCTTCCACAGGACCTGAGCTTGATTCCCAGCACCCACATGATGGCTAACAACTGCATTTAGCCCCAATTTCAAGGGATCTAATGTTCCCTTCTGGTACTGTGGACACATGGTATATAGACATACGTGCAGGAAAAATACCCATTTGCAAATAAAAATAAATCTCAAAGAATTTTTAAAGTGAATCAGGTATGATAAACAAACAACACACAAATCTCAGAAAGAACTCCATACAAAAAGGAACAGAACAGACTATAAGTAAGAGGCCTGGCTGGGTAAACTAATAAATAGACAGTATATGGTATGAAAGTTAAATATACTAAAAGTAATAATGGTGCTATAACTATCTTAAAGCTTGTGTGTGTGTGTGTGTGTGTGTGTGTGCGTGCACTCATGCACGTGTACAGGTGGACATACCACATGTGAGTGCACATGTAGAGGCCAGAGGTCCATGTCTGATATCTTCTTCTATGACTTTCCACTGTATTCTTTGAGACAGGTTCTCTTTCTAAATCTGAAGCTCACTGGTACCACCATACTGGTATCCAGCAAGCCCCAGGCATCCTCCCAGTATTGGTATTATAAGGCATGAGGGGTCTGTGGGGCTGGGGCAGGGAGGGGGTGCTTGGGATTAAACTCTGGTCCTCATGTTTATAGAAGCAAAACCTTTTTACAAACTGAAGAATCCAGCTTTTTCTGGAGACAAGGTTTCAGGTATCCCATTTATCACCCCTGAATTCACTATATAGCCAAGGATGACTGTGAACGTCTGATTCCTCTGCCCCTGCCATATAAATGATGGAATTACAGGTGTGTGCACCACATCTGATTTTATACAGGGTTACTGATAAAACCCAAGGCTTTGTACATGTTTGGACAGTATTCTACAAACTGAACCAAATCTCCAGCTCACTAAAGAATATTCTTTTTTTTCTTTTTTTTTTTCGGTTTTTCAAGACAGGGTTTCTCTGTGTAGCCCTGGCTGTCCTGGAACTCACTCTGTAGACCAGGCTGGCCTTGAACTCAGAAATCCACCTGCCTCTGCCTCCCAAGTGCTGGGATTAAAGGTGTGTACCACCACGCCTGCAAAGAATATTCTTATTCTTAGAAAATGCAAAGAGATAAAGGCCATTATTTATGTGAGCAATGACTCAAAAAGTTATGTATGGACATATAACTAAAGTAAATGGAGCAAATACTCCTAACACAGCTAAGCAGGCATCATGTAAGTGCTGTGAGTGCTATCCATATAACTGATGTAAATTTACAATTATTTCTAAATAAAAGATTTAAAAGTCACTTTGCTATAGAATAAAGTAAATTTTAGATTTATTTATGTGAGTGCACTGTCGCTGTCTTCAGACTCATCAGAAGAGGGCATCAGATCCCATTACAGATGGTTGTGAGCCACTATGTGGTTGCTGGGAATTGAACTCAGGATCTCTGAAAGAGCTCTTAACTGCTGAACAATCTCTCCAGCCCTGATCTTAAAGATTTTTAAAATATATATAAAGTAAATTTTAAAAGTTGGAAAATGGGGGTTAGAGAGATAGCTCAGTAGTTAAGAGCACTTGTTGCTCTTTCCAAAGGACCCAGTTCTCAGAACCCATATGACAATTCACAAATATCTGTAACTCTAGTTCAGGGGACTTGTTTTAGTTAGGGGTACTACTGCTATAATAAAACACCATGACAAAAGTAACCTGGGGAGGAAAAGGTGTACTTGGCTTATGCTTCCCCATCACAGTATATAGCCCAAGGAAGTGAAGGCAGGAATATGCTCCCTGGAATTGGATTTATAGATGGTTGCAAACTATCATGTTGGTGTTGGGAATCCTCTGCAAGAACAAGTGCTGGGGTTTTTTTAATTTTTTTTGCTTTTGTTTTTTCGAGACAGGGTTTCTCTGTGTAGCCCTGGCTGTCCTGGAACTCACTCTGTAGACCAGGCTGGCCTCTGCCTGCCAAGTGCTGGGATTAAAGGCCTGCACCACCACTGCTGGACTAGAACAAGTGCTCTTAAGCACTAATCTAACTGTACAGCTGATAAAATAAAAACAATTCTTTTTTTTTTAAAAAAGTTGAAAAATATTTCTGTTCCTGGACTAAATAGAGATTATATATTTGTACATTTAAAAGTATCTTTTCTACATTCTTATGAAGGCTGTAATATTTTTATATTGGCTCAAATAAGCAATTAGGTTGGTATCTTTTTCTTAGGATTTGTTTTAATTTATGTTATGGGGATGGGTATGTGTACATGAGTGCAAATGTCCACAGAAGCCAAAGGCACTGAATCATCTAGGGCTACAGTTAACAAGGTTATGGCCACCAGAAGGAGGTGCTGGTAACCAAACTCAAGTTCTCTTTAAGAGTACTCATACTCTTAACTATTGAGCCATCTTTCCAGCCTCTTAGCTTGCTATCTTTAATCATGGGGGGTTGTTTTGTTTTGGTTTTCATTTTGGTTTTTTTTTTTTTCCGAGACAGGGATTCTCTGTGGAGCCTTGGCTGTCCTGAACTCACTCTGTAGACCAGGCTGGCCTCGAACTCAGAAATCCGCCTGCCTCTGCCTCCCAAATACTGAGATTAAAGGCATGTGCCTTTTAATCATGTTTTTATACCTTAGCAATATTCCTGTTATTTTTCCAATGTTGACAATGTGGTTAAAAAGAGTAAAGCATTTTCCCATCTTTGTGACGTTAGATTGTTATCCAAGTCTCTGTATGTACCCAAACTTTTGTTTAGAAATCACTGGATTTCTGAGGTCTGAAGTAATGGCTCCACATATAATAGTGCTTGCTATCTAATCACAAGGACCCGAGTTCAGATGCTGGCACCCACAAGTGGGGTATCCTACTCACACCTGTAACCCAGCTCCGAAAAACAAAGAAACAGGATCACTAGGGCTTGCTGGCTTCTAGCCGACCTGAGAAAATGCACCTCTAGATGGAGAGACCTTGTCCAAAAAAAAAAAATTTCTTTCAGAGTGGGCATGATGGTACATACTACCTGTATCCCTACCGTGGGAAGCGGAGGCATATGGATCTCTATAAATTCAAGGCAGCATGATCTACATAGCAAGTTCCACTACACAGGACTACATAGAAAAACCTTGTCTCAACAAAACAAACAAACAAACAAACAAACAAAAAAACCATAAAAATAATTTCAACTTGTAGTTAAGAATTCTGGTGACAGAGTCTAAGAAGTATATTACCTCTTCTTTAATTTCTTCTTTTTCTTGGACTAGTGGTTTTGGCTCAGGTTTAACTGGTTCCAATGGTGGAAGGTAGTTTTTAGTATAAAGACTTTCAAATAGTTTGTCCACAAAACCTGAAGTCTCTGAAGAGAAAAAAAAATATTTAAATGTTATACAAACAAAACTGCAAAGTTTAAATACTGTTGCCATCACTTTAAAATACAGGAAATCTTTAACACTGCTGTCAGGGTTTAAAAGCAAGACTTACCTTAAAGGAAAAGAAATCCACTTCTAGAGATTTTGTTTCTTTTTAAATCCTTCAGACATAATTGTATGTGTGCAAATGATATAAATATAACATTATGTTGCTTAAGAACAAAAGATTAGAGACAAAGTTCCTATAAGAAAGAGACTAACAAAATAAATTATCAAATAGAATATAAAACTTCTCTTGACCTACTAAGAATACAGATGTGAAAGATATAAACATATAAGATATTAATCTTATGTGTTTATTTGTTCAAAGAAATTGAGATGACAAACTGTGTACTACAGGTGGTAAAAAGACATATGTAGAAGAGGAAGAAGTAATCTCGTGATACAATCCTATAGTTAGACAGAATGCACTACCCACTCCATATTTTGGTCAAACTTCCTCAGACAAATAGAATAAAAGAAACAGGTAATCTTGCCAAAAACATAAGTATCAAAATATTTCTAGTTTTACTCTAATTAAAGTAACTTTCATTGGTCTTGCGCCCTCAGGGGGACTGCTGAGTAGCAGATGGTTTAATTCCCAACATAAGGGAGGGTTGGGTATTTCAAAGGCATCTCATGTTGCAATTGTTACACATTTCTAAAATGTCTCCTACTTTTACCACCAAAAAAAAAAAAAAAAAAACCTTCATACACACTCCTTTATGCTACTAATTTTACAAGCAAACTTTTTTCAAAATGGTAAAACTGTTAGCAGAAATGGAACGTGGTGCTTTACATTTGTAATACTTGATTCAGGAGGCCTGGCTGGAGGGCCATCAGCTTAAGACTACTCAGTAGTTCCAATATCCTATACTGGAGTGATGCCCATTTCCATAAGGACAGATGAATTGAATGAATGAATGAATGAATGAATGAATGAATGAGTAATACAACCCAGGAGCTAGAGAGATAGCCCAGCAGTTAAAAGAGCTTGATTGTGGCTCTTACACAGGACTAGGTTCAGTTCCAGAATCCCATGGCAGATCACAACCATCCATAACTGAGTTCCAAGGGATCTGGCACCCTCTGGTGGCCCTCACAGGCACAAGCATGTAAATAGTACACTGACATACATGTAGGCAGAACACTCATACACATAAAATAAAAATAATTTTTTAAAAAAATTAAAAATAGCCAGAAGGTGGTGCCGCACGCCTTTAGTCCCAGCACTTGGGAGGCAGAGGCAGGCGAATTTCTGAGTTCGAGGCCAGCCTGGTCTACAGAGTGAGTTCCAGGACAGCCAGGGCAAAAACCCTGTCTTGAAAACAACAACAACAAAAATTAAAAATAGGTTTGGGGATATAAATGAGTATTTGCCTAGTATGCAGAAAATCCAGTGTTTAATCAACAGTAAACCAAGTTTAGTGGTTTATGCCCTTAATGTTTTATCCCAGTACTTCAGAGGTAGAAGCAAGAAGATCAGAAGTATCCAGGCAATGGCTACACAGGGAAACACTGTCTCAAAAAACCAAAACCAAATAAACAAAAAACAAAAAAAGATAATCAGAAGTTCAAGGGTCATCTTCCAATACATGACACATTCAAGAATACCCTGTGCTATATGATCTCTACCAATAAAGAAACATGTAAGAATAAATAAAATTGTTACTACTTGTTAACTGTTACATATAACTGTATATAATAAATTAGACTCTTCAAAACCTTTTGAAAGTAACTTCATATTCTTTTGTATTTTCACATGTACTACTTTTTAAATCTGAAAGACAGTTCAAATAAAAAACAAACAAACAAACAAAAAATAGAGCTAGGCAGTGGTGGCACATGCCTTTAATCCCAGCACTTGGGAGGCAGAGGCAGCCTGGTCTACAGAGTGAGTTCCAGGACAGCTAGGGCTATACAGAGAAACCCTGTCTCAAAATGAATAAACAAAAAGATAGATAGA
>JADRCD010208609.1:0-13436 GCA_019843815.1 Montemys delectorum | reverse complement strand
AAAAACCAAAAAAGAAAAAGGAAGGAAGGAAGGAAGGAAGGAAGGAAGGAAGGAAGGAAGGAAGGAAAAACAATAGGGTTAGTGAGATAGTGAGTAAAAAGGCCTTTACCGCCAAGCCAGCTGACCTGACTCCAATCTCCATGCCCTACAAGAGAGACCCTACTCTTCAAAGTTCTCTAACCTTCAAATGCATGTTTTGGTGCGCGAGCACACACACACACACACACACAAATAAGTAAATAAATATACCAAATACTATAGGTTCCAAGTCTCTACTTGCAAGAAAAGAAAAAGCAATGGAGGAAAAGATAACCTGGGGCTGGCTGAGATGGCTCAGCCGGTAAGAGCACTGACTGCTCTTCAGAAGGTCCTGAGTTCAAATCCCAGCAACCACATGGTGGCTCACAACCATCCGTAATGAGGTCGGATGCCCTCTTTTGGTTCGTCTGAAGAAAGCTACAGTGTATTACGCCCAAGCGAGCAGGCTGGAGCAAGGAGAGGTCCTGAGTTCAATTTCCCAGCAGCCACACACGATGGCTCACGGCCATCTGTACAGCTACAGTACCAGTATGCATACACATAAAATAAATAAAATAAACCTTTAAAAAAAAAAGAAAGAAAGAAAAGATAACCTGGCAAATAAGTAAACAGCAGGATATTACAAATGCTATGCAGTGCTTGCCTTTAACCCCAGTATTCAAGCGGCACAGGTAAGCAGTTGTTTATGAGTTCTAGGTTAGCCTGTTCAACACAGTGAGTTCCAGTCCAGCTACAGATACATAGTAAGACCCTTTCTCAAAATATGAGAGAGGGAGTTGGGGAACGGGAGGAGAGGAACAGGGAGAGGGAGAGGGAGAACAGAGTTGGGAGGAATAAAGGGTAAATGATCACGTAGGAAAACTGTATGATGACATCTGAAGAGACCAAAAAGGAGAAAGAATATTCTAGGAAAACACAAAATATCTCCACAGGCTCTGAGTAGGGACATATTCATTGACATTTGAAGACAGAGATGAATGCAGTGTGGTTTAAAAAAGGACTGGACGGGGTGGGGGTAGAGTGGGGCAGAAAATATCAAGAAAACAGCAAGAGAAACTTCCTGCAAGCTCTGTTTCATGGGAGGACTTTGGTTGGAAGATAAGAGATCTGTTTATTTTGACAGTCTTATGAAGCTCAGGCTATGTAAGAACAACCCTGATCTTCTGATCCTCCTGCCTCCAATTCCTGGATGCTGAGTTACAAGCAAGCACCTCATGGCCAGCTGAAGATGAGAAGTTAAAGGTGCAACGAGAAGAGACTCCTATCCATCTCTTCCTGGGTCTCAAGATGCCCCAGCTAAAAAAAGAAAAAGAAGCCAGTAATGGTGGCATGTGCCTTTAATCCCAGCAGTTGGGAGGCAGAGGCAGGTGGAGTTCTGAATTCAAGGCCAGCCTGGTCTACAGTGAATTCCAGGACAGCCAGGGCTATACAAAGAAACCCTGTCTCGAAAAAAAAACAAAAAGAAAAAACCAAAAAAAAAAAAAAAAAAGAAAGAAAGAAAAAGAAAAAGAAAAAGAATATGCAGCTTCAGGGCTATGGGGATTGCTCCGTTAGTGAGGCACTGAATTTGAACCCAGAATCCATGCTGTGGAGGCACTTCTTTGCAGTCCTGGCACTGGACAAGGAAGATCTCTGGGGCTTGCTGGCCTGCCACTCTAGCCTACTTTTCAAGTTCCAGACCAAGGACACAAAATAAAAAAATAAAAAAATAAAAAAATAAAAAAAATAAAAAATAAAAAAATAAAAAAATAAAAAACAAAAACAAAAACACAACAGAAGTCTCCTGAGAAATGACATGCTTTGGTTGGCCTATGTTTCCCACAAGAACATATGCCTGCCCATGCATAAACATAATATGTATAAATACATACAGCCAGGCACATGCAAATACACACACACACACACATATAGAAAGCAGCTTCAGTAGCCTTAAACAATTATCTCTTAACTATCAGCTCAGTACTGCTCAAAGCTGAAAGAATTTACCAAATATTAGAACCACTGTCTCAATATAGGGAAGAAGCAAAGAAGGATAGGAAAAGCTGTCCTTCCTAAACACACAACAAAAATGGAAGCATCGTGAATGGGGATATTGACGAATTCAAAGGACCTTTCCTAATTTACTGTGAAGTTTATATCTGTCTTACTTCCGAAGCACATAAAATTGGAATGATACCGAGATTAGCTTGGCACTGTGCAAGGAAGGGTTACACACAAATTCAGGAAGTGTTTTTTCCCCTTAAGCTATTCCTTTATGAAGTTTGGTTGTGTTGCTGTTTTGTTTGAGGCAGGGTCTTGTCCAGTAAGTAGCTCATGTGACTTGGAATTCCCTTACATAGCCCCAAGTTGGCCTCTAAACCCTGCCCCAGCATCCCAAATTTTGGGATTACAGGCATGTACCAGCCCCACTGGCTCTTTTCAGGAAGTTTTAAAGTAAAAATATTTACCTAAAATACTTGGTTGAAGGCCCACAACAATTACCTTTTTGTAAAAAGACATCAAGTTGGTCAGCACAAAAGGCTTTCAATTCCTTCTCAGGTTTGTCCTTCTTGACCAGTGCTACAACATAGTTGGCTAGGGCTGAAGGGTCAGCATCACATCTAGTTAAGCAAAGAGAAAATTAAAATCATGAAACATTGTTCGTGAACAGTAATGTTACTAAAGACATTTCCCATATTTTAGAAAATCAAGATTTAAATTGACTGCAAATATAGGCAGCTATCATAACAAATAGTACTCCAAGTGAGATTTTCCTTTTCTGCTTGTTTTTTTTTTTCTTATTTAGTTTGCCTCCTATTCTCAAGGTTCTAGAAATACAAAGAACATTGAATCCGTATATTTGCTTTCTCAAAAGCAACAAAGAAAGGGTTACCCCTAAATTGGTGCCACAAATAACACCCCCAGGAACTATATGTTTCATGTGACCACTGAGGAAAAAGCAGGGAAGGGAAAATGATGAGACAGATTACTCCTCTTCTCAGAGTACCTTTCCCCAGAGCCACAGGAACCATCATCCAAAATTGGCTACTCAAACTACCACTAACCTTCCCACCCTGTTCCTTAGTCATTACCCACTGTAAGCAAAGGAAAACTTCAAGAGCTAGAAACAAGTATACAAGTGTTCGAAGGCAGCTGAAAGAACCTTCATTTGCTTTGATACTCAAAAGTCACCTCCTGTGCCATAGATCGCATGATTCTGGCTTGCTAACTCCTGACAAATCTGTCAGAAGCAATGTTTGATCTTAAAAGTTTACATGTTGGGGCTGGAGAGATAGCTCAGCGGTTAAGAGCACTGACTGAACTTCCAGAAGTTCTGAGTTCAATTCCCAGCAACCACATGGTGGCTCACAACCATCTGTAACAGGATCCAATGCCCTCTTCTGGTGTGTGTGAAGAGGGCTATAGTGTACTCACATAAAATAAATAAATAAATCTTTTAAAAAGTTTACATGTTTATATATAAATATATGTGTATACACATACATATACACACATATGTGTGTGTTTATATGTATGTATTTTTTAAAGACTAGGTTTCCTAATACGTGCACATTTAAGTAACATATTTAAGTATTCCATGTGGCTTTCAAGAGTTATTTGGGTTGTTCTGTTTTATTTCTGAAACAGAGTCTCACTGGTCCAGAATTTTATGTGTGGCCTTAAATCTGTGATGCTCCTTTTGCCTCTGCCTGTTGGAATTAGAGGTGTGTGCTACCATGTCTGGTTCTTATCAAGGTAAAAAGGAACATTCTGGATGACAGCAAATTAACCATCATGTAAGCAAAGTGATCAAATCCTTATAAAGTGCTATTCAATATAGTCATATTCTATAATTCTTAGTCCTCCTTTGTCAAACAGAAAGTTTAAGACATTTCAATCTATGATCATCAATCACATTTTCTAACAAAAAGAAAACTAGCACCCTCTACTTCAGAAGTGGTAGCTCACACTTATAATTCCCAGGATTTGGGAGATCAGGGCAGGAAGATCACACTGAGCTCAAGAACATACTGGGCCAAAGAAACCCTATCTTAAAACAAATAAGCAACTAAACAAAAGCCTACACATTAGTAAAAGAGCAAAGCTTGTCTTCATTGCCAACACTGTTAAGAAAGGATGGTGCTGTAAAGCCTATATACCTAGTAGACTGGGACAAGAGCTCATTGGTAAAGTGCTCACAGCACAAGCATGAGGACCTGACTTTGGATTATTGAAGACAGGTCCCCAGAACTTGTTGGTCAACCAATACAGCCAATCAGTGAGTTACAGTGAGAGATGAGGTAGAGATGGAGGAAAAAACACCTGATGTTGACATCTGGCTTCCACATACACACACTCACACAGAGATATCATGCACCTAATTCTAGAGTGACAGAGACAGACAGACAATGAACCTAATTCTAAAAAAGAGAAAAAGTATTCACTCTCAATTTTATAAAACTCAGAACTAATTTACATAATCAAAAGCAAGGGTCAAAGTGTGCTAAGAATAAATATGATGTACTATTATTTGTATATTATAAAAATATACAATTTTCTTTTTTCTTTCTTTCTTTCTTTTTTTTTTTTTTTTTTTTTGTTTTTTTGATTTTTGGTTTTTGGCTTTTTTCAAGACAGGATTTCTCTGTATAGCCCTGGCTATCCTGGAACTCACTCTGTAGACCAGGCTGGCCTCAAACTCAGAAATCCACCTGCCTCTGCCTCCCAAGTGCTAGGATTAAAGGCGCATGCCACCACCACTCAGCCATAATATAGTTTTTAATTAAAAAGAAAATTGTAGCTGGGCAGTGGTAGCGCATGCCTTTAATCCCAGCACTTGGGAGGCAGAGGCAGGTGGATTTCTGAGTTTGAGGCCAGCTTGGTCTACAGAGTGAGTTCCAGGACAGCTAAGGCTACACAGAGAAAAACCCTGTCTCAAAAAACAAAACAAAACAAAAACAAAAACAAACAAACAAACAAAAAACCTATATTATGCTTCATAGTGAAGCTGAGACAGCTGAAGTTGGTGTCTGTTAGACCCTAGCTGCTAACATGCAGTATGCCTGGAGCCAATATATCGGGGGAATACATAAACGAGAGGATGGAGAGCAGTGCTGAGTACATCCTCCCTACAACATACGTCAGGGAGATAAAGGATGGCATGTTCCACGGAGAAGGAACCCTGTTCTTCCCCAGTGGGAGCTGATTCGATGCTACCTGGAAAAAGTGATTGGTAGTGAAGGTTATCTCTCAGCTTACCCACATGGACCCACCCAGAAAAATTCCCCTGGGCTAGTACGACTGTGGAGATGGCTTCTATAACCAGGGTCATCAAGGATTACCAGATCTGCTTTCTGAAAAATCGGTACACACACTATTCAGGAAGCAGAGCCACCACTTACTCAGCCCTCCAGCTCAGATATCAGGACCTTCAGCCCATATCCAGCAATGCCTCCAGCTAATGAAGTGAATCTCTGGGATGCACCACATCCTCTTCATCTCCTCTACTGCCCTGCTAGGCCTGGTTCCCATCAGGCTCCTCTTGCCATCTCATCTGCCCTAACCTCCTACTTTCAAGGACTGGTTTGTCAATGCATCACCCACACTGCAGTTTGCAGCAAAAAATTCACCACACACACACACACACACACACACACACACACACACACACTATATTATGGCTGGAAAGACTGCTCAGCAGTTAAGAGCCCTTACTGCTCATATAAAAAAAAAAAAATTCAAGTTCTGTTCCCAGCATCCACATCATGCAGCTTATGATCATCTGTAACTCCAGCACCAGGGGATCCAAGGCTCTCTTGGGGCCTCTGTGGGCACTGCATGCATGTGCACAAACCTCTGCACAGACACTCACCATGCACACAATTTTTTAAAGAAATAACTCTTAAAATATATTGCCTTTTGGAGAAGTATGAACAGATCATTTTAGCACAAGCCCAATTTTAAATTATATATATTTTAAATTTAAAATAGAGATTTGGACCTTGGGCCGGGCAGTGGTGGTGCATGCCTTTAATCCTAGCGGATTTCTGTGTTCGAGGCCAGCCTGGTCTACAGAGTGAGTTCCAGGACAGCCAGGGCTACACAGAGAAACCCTGTTTTGAAAAGCCAAAAAAAAAAAAAAAAAAAAAGAAAAGAAAAGATTTGGACCTTGGATAAGGATACTCTTCTTGTTTAAACACTTGTGTGCATGTTTACATGGGGATTAAAGGACAGTCCATGGGAATCTGTTCTCTCCTTACAACACATGAGTCTGGGGACTGAACGCAGATCATGAGGCTTGAAGCACCTTTACCTGCTAAGCCATCTTACCAGCCACAGATATACTCTAACACTGACTTTAAAACAGATGATACAGAAGGAGCAAAGAAATGCTTCAATGGTTAAGAAGGTGTATTTCCTTTACAGAGAACCTAGGTTTGATTCCCAGCACCCATAGGAAGAATATAGCCATCTGTAGCTCTAGTTCCAGGTTATTTAACTCCTATTTAAGGTCTGTGCAGGTACCAGGTGTGCACAGTGAATGTATGTACATATATACGTATATATATGTACAGGCAAAACATTCATACTCTATAAAATATTTACATAAATAAATAAATAAATATGGCAGAAAATGGCAATGATATTTTTCTGTGCTGTTATTAAAACCTTCAGAGTTTCATGACCTGACAAGCATAATTCTGAGTAAGAATATGAAGCCAGGTGTGGTAGCTTATACCTTTAATACAAAGGCAGATGAATATCTGTGAGTTCAAGGCCAGCCTGGTATATACATACAGTAAGCTCCAGACAGCCAGTGCTGTGTAGAGAGACTTTATCTCAAGAAAAACAAAACAAACAAAACAAAACAAAACAAAACAAAACAAAAATGAAGTTTCTAGTTGGAAACAGGCAAAATATCAAGTTACTGGGTTTAATAATCCCAGGTTTCTTTTACATAATTTAGTATTCAGACTAAAGGACAAATAAATGCAGAATTGGGCTGTTTCTGACAAAACACATTTTAGGGTAATTGAAACAAGTTACCAATATGCAGCTCACACTGGCCTGGATCTCACAATGTAGCCCAGGCTGGCCTCAAACTTGGAGCTGTCTTGCTTCACTCTCTTTAGTGCTACACTTATAGGCTCCCAGCACCCACATGACAGCTCACAATTGTCCATAACTACAATTCCAAGGGATCTGACACCCTCACACAGACATACATGTGGGGAAAACACCAATGCACATGAAATAAAAGAAATAAAATTTAAAACAAACAAACAAACAACCCCCCCAACATTAAAATTACAAATCTGCAAGGAAAAACTAGGTACTCCAATCAAAAAAAGGCCTAGTAAGATGGCTCAGTGAGTAAAGGCCTTTGCTGGGCTGAATTCAAGCCTCAGTATTCACATGGTGAAGAGAACTCCCACAGGTTGCCGACCTCCACATGTACACAATGGCACAGGTATACCTATACAAACAACACACACAACACGCACAAAATGCATGCACACATGAATATACATATAAATAAGGTAAATTTAATTTTTTAAAAAGAGTTATTTATTCATTTACTATATGTAAGTACACTATAGCTGTCTTCAGACACTCCAGAAGAGGGCATCAGATCTCATTATGGACAGTTGTGAGCCACCATGTGGTTGCTGGGATTTGAACTCAGGACCTACAGAAGAGCAATCAGTGCTCTTAACCCCTGAGCCATCTCTTCAGCCCTCGTAAATTTAATTTTTAAATGTTTTGAAAGATTAGGTAGAGTCTACCTCTGAAGTAAAATTAGGCTCTAACTCCATGCATGTAAAATGTATTTCACATCACATATACTTTTCTAGTGTATATCTACAAGACAAATAAATATTCTATAAGCCTCAACTAGTAGTTACTTTTAATTGAAATAACAATTAAAAAAGAAAATTTCAAAAATAGTGTTTCCAATAGGAGGCCTCATTAAAACTCACATATAACGTAAGATATTTTAATGATCTTTAAGTCATCTTAAAACAAAACCAATTACACAGCAGACCTGTTGGCATAGACTTGACGTCCCAGCTACTGGAGAGGCTGAGGCAGAGGGATTATAATTTCAAGGCATTCCTGGACTATAGGGCGAACTAACAGCCTATGCAATTTAGTGAAACTCTAAAAATAAAACTAAAAAGCTGTGGAAATAACTCAATGGTGGAGTGTTTGCCAAATATTGTCCTACAAATATCTAGAAGGTCCTAAATTTGAATTTTTTTCTCTTCTGATGAATTCTCCATTTGCAGATATTATAAGAGCTAACACGTGTTGGGCGGTGGTAGCGCACACCTTTAATCCCAGAGCTTGGGAGGCAGAGGCCAGCCTGGTCTACAGAGTGAGTACCAGGACAGCCAGGACAACACAGAGAAACCCTGTCTGGGGGAAAAAAAAGAGCTAACACATCAGCTTCACATTTGAAACATATACTAATTCCCAAATGAAAAAGTAAAGGTTCTAACTTGACACTAAACTAGGAGACACTACTAAAAAGTCATTGCTGGCATTTGCTTCAGGAATAAGACAGAGACTACTAAACCTTCAAGCAAAATTCACATTTTTTATAACATGGGCTTGATTTTAACTTCTTAATGTGATCTGTTTCAGAGATAAGGCCACTAATAAATGTACTAACAAATCATGAGGGGAAAGGCCTAGTAATCCTAATGTACATTAATACCAATATTCATATTTACTAAAAACTAGACAGAAGAAACAATGGTAAACCCTGAAAATACTTATACATTAAAAAATCTGTTTGTTGTAAAAAGACAGTATTACTTCTAACCAATGAAGGAGAAGGAGAAGAGGAGGAAGAAGGAGGAAGTGGAAGGGGTGGAGGTAGAAGAGGAGGAAGAGGAAGAGGAGGTAGTAGTGGTAGTGGTCATCGTCCTCGTTGGGGAAGCCAGTCCTACTGCCAGAGATGTATGAAACATTAGGCATCTACAGTGATGGCCATAAAAAGTAATACACAAATATGAAAATGCTTTCCTGATGTAATATCAATTAGAAATCAAGCTAGAAAATTTCATAGTGAGTAGTTACAGCTACAAAGCTCATAGAGGAAAAATTAAAAATAAACACCAATAATTTTATTTCCTATAGTACAATAATAATAAAGGCTTCACCTCTTAATACTCTCGCATTGGGGATTAAATTACAACATATGAATTTTGGGTGATATCAACATCAAGACCACAGATAGCATTTTCCTCTTACTCCTACTCTTTCTTGAGATAGATTTCACTATATAGCCAATGCCAGTATGTAGAACAGGCTAGCCTCGAACTGCCAAGTGCTGGGATTAAAGGAGTGCACATCTTTCTCTGAGGCAGGGTCTCACTAGGCAGCTCTGACTGTCCTGGAACACACTATGTAGACCAGACTCAGATTCCTCTCTCTGCTTTTTTTCAAATGCTGGGACTGAAGGCATGCTTCATACACCTAGCTTCATTCTACTCTTAATTATGGGTTTTCATGAAAGTATATAGAGAAGAGATATCCCCCACAATTGTTTTTGGTTTTGCTTTTGATAATCTGCATAATATACACATCAAGCCATTTTGATACTTGAATTGTACATCCCTGAACAGTAATCACCCATTAAATATATGCACAAAAGTAAAATTAGCGAAAAATAAATCTCTTTTTATGCTGGGACTCAAACCCAAGGCCCTCTGCATTACTAAGCTGCACTCCAACCCCAACCCAAACTTATTTTTCTAATTGTCAAGCAATCAAAATATACATATGAGGATGTTCCTTCATTTAAACATGTACTGTTTATTAATTAAGTACCAAGTCTCTCTCTTT
The DNA here is from genome assembly GCA_019843815.1 of Montemys delectorum. Classification (NCBI taxonomy): domain Eukaryota; kingdom Metazoa; phylum Chordata; class Mammalia; order Rodentia; family Muridae; genus Montemys; species Montemys delectorum. Next base: position 3,563 of record JADRCD010208609.1, on the reverse strand, counting down.
CTTTGATTTTTTTTTTTTTTCGAGACAGGGTTTCTCTGTGTAGCCCTGGCTGTCCTTGAACTCAGAAATCCTCCTGCCTCTACCTCCCAAGTGCTGGGATTAAAGGCATGCACCACCACCCCTAGGCTTAGTACCAAGTCTCTTGCTTGATGACTTTGATCACTTTGAATAAGACAGACCTTGCCCTTCAAGTCACATGACTAGAAGGTGGTTATGAAAAACATCGCTGAGCAAAATAACACGTGGTACAAAAAAAGACATACAATAACTATAAAAGCAATACTGTGAGAGAATGAGAGAACACAGTGATAGGAAACACAGGGCTGGCTATAAAAGCAACTTTTGGCTTCTACCCTATAGCTACTGACCAGGAAGAATGAAGTCAGACATATTTAGGAAGTATATCAAGAACATAAGAACAAGTGTGCTCTTAGTACACCAAAATGTGTCAACAAGTCTTTGGCAAAATAATCCTATTAGCCCATGAAAGCTATCTTAAACAAGATTAATGTCATTTTATATGAATACAAATTTTGTGAAGCTACTAGTGTACTTTAAAAAATTATAGGTGTATGTGAGAGACAGAGTGCAGCAGTCAATATTCCAGATAGAGGAGTCTGCATTGAGCATTTGGACTCACTCCCACTCTGACTAGAACTAAAACTTAGGAGGACTAGGACTTAGATTCGTGTAGTCTGCAGCCCCCCAGGCCCAGAGTGCTTGGGCCCGGGGGGTGCAGCACCAGTCAATATTCAAGAGATTGAGCAGTCGAGCATTCAGCATTCTAGAGTCAGTATTCGAGATTCTAGCCTCAGTCCTCCTGGCTGGCTCACCCGCAGCCCCGCAGGACTCCAGCTGGGCCCCTGCGGCCCTAGCATGGGGTGCTCCACCAGTCCAGAGGAGATGGCTGCTGTTTTAGACTCAGTGTATTTTAGGTAGCCTCAAATGTACCTTGACTGCTGAGCTGCCACATTTTTCATTTCTCTTTTGCAATGATTGTAAGAGTCTCACGCCATTTTTAAGAAATACATTCAGATAGTACACTTCTTGTGTAGTGTATGTCACCAGCCGAATCCCGTGCATACTTGGCCAGGACCCCATCGTCCCGCGGAACACTGGGTCCCTGCAAGAAACCCCAGTCTGTGGCAGAAAACCATAGTATACTGTAAAAACATGAAATAAACAATACTACTAATAAAAAAAAATTACAAACATTTCTCCTTCCTAAGAATGTAGTCCAAAGTACTTATTACACCCTAGTAGGTTATTTACCAGAAGATCAGACCTAGTGACTGCTAGCTGATGTTTGCTCCCAACTGAGCAACTGCAGTAAGTAATAACTAGCCAGAGTGTAATGTCCTAAAAATCACCAGCCTACTACAGGACGTAAACATACCTGCCATGACTATTAAACCAAAAAAATATAAACCAATAAGATAATCCTATTCAGGCATGCAGTAGTGGTGCATGCCTCTAATCCCAGCACTCAAGAGGTAGAAGCAGAAATATATGAGTGAGTTCAAGGGTAGCCTGATCTACAGAGCAAGTTCTAGGACAGCCAGAGGTACACAGAGAAACCTTGTTTCAAACCCTCCACTAACCCCCAAAAAAGGAAATTAATCCTACTCTTGAATCTTTTATTGCCCTTTCCATAATACTTTGAAGTATCAACTATCTCCTATTATAGTTTGAAAGACTCTGAAATGATCAGAATGCACTGAAACTACATGAAAAAGTCCATGACTTTCACCAGCAACTCCTGTTCTTACTTACAGAATAGCAATGAGCTGCTAGAACTCACAGAAACTACAAGTCCAGGACTTTCACTAGCAACTCCTGTTCTTATAGGATGGCAATGAATCACTGGCTGTGACAAATGAACATTTGTTAGATAGTAGTGGTACCCAACAAAAATAAGCAAAATATCTGCCAAGCTTAATATACCTTCATAAAGCACTTCTGACAGTCTGCATCATGACCGTACTATATTTGTAAAGTGGGTGAAAGACTAGCATTTATGAAAATAGATTTCTCCAAGATCAAAATGAATCAAATAGATATAAGTAAAAACTAACTGCCCTGATTCACATAATGTTCTATCATAATACACAGACAGAAGCAACTGTCCAAGAAACTTACATACCCCAGTATTAAAAACATACACCTACAGCACCCAATCTGTAATCAAAACACTTAAAAATATGGCAGGATTGTAAGTTAGTTCAAGGCCATTCTGGCAACAGTGAAATGTAGGCCACTTTGTGCTATATAGTAAACTTGTTAAAGAAAAAACATGAGTTTGAGGCCAGCCTGGTCTACAGAGTGAGTTCCAGGACAGCTGGGGCTACAGAGAGACCCTGTCTCGAAAAACCAAAAAAAAAAAAAAAAAAAAAAAAAAGAAAGAAAGAAAAAAGAAAGAAAAAACATGCCCATGCTTTTAATCCCAGCACTTGGGAGGCAAAGGCAGGAGGGGTTTTCTGAGTTTCAGGCCAACCAGTCTACACAAAGAAACCCTGTCTTGAAAATCCAAAAGACAGACAGACAGAGAGACCAACCAACTGACCATCTTATCAAGACAAATTTTTACAATAAGCCAAACAAGAAGCAACAAATAGTTGTCCTCTGACTTCTACATGTAGAAATACACATACAGAGTAATCATTTTTTACATGAGGAGTGATTTTTGATAAAATGATGCCACAACACCCCAATTTATGCATAATCCCTACATGGTCTCTCTAACAACGATGTCCACTTTTTTTTTTTTTTAAATTGGGTCTGGTTTTTTGTTTGTTTCTTTTTATTCACTTTACATCTCAATATCAATGCTCCTCTCCTCCCCCCGCCATGTCTACAATTCTTTATAGGTAAAGAAAAATAAGGATTTCACGTAAGATCTGTTATTCTTGGCTGTCTTTAACTTTTGACCTAGTTTCCTCCTCTTTTAGTGTACTGTCATCAGGAATGGCAGTTGTGGTCTTTCCCCAATAAGCTAAGGGAGGTAAGAGGTTATTCCTTCCAGAGCTCAGCTGTTAAAAGCAGTGGCTGCTCTTCTACAGGACCCTAGATGGCTCACGACCACCCTTAATTCCAAGTTCAGGAAACCCAATACCTCTTCTAGCCTCCATGGGCACAAAGTACATACATAGTGCAGACATGCATGTAGGCAAACACCCATACAATAAAAATTAAGTCAAAAAAAAAAAAAAGCATAAGAAGAACAAACTCATGTGTTCAGCCATAGCTAGAATCCAACCTAGTCACTGCAAGTACTGTATTTCAAAGCCTGACAACTGGTCTGAAATGCTATGTTGTAGTAACATGTCAGTCTGCCATGACAGTAAATTTACAAACACATCCACATTAGCATATCATTTATTATGTTTTTAGGATCTCTAAACAAAAAGTAATCTGCCACAACAGTGTACCAAGAATGAAAATCTACATACTACATACATTTGCACATACTATTTTTAATTAACATCTCTCTCTAAAACCAATACTATAAGTTAAAAAATAAAACTTTATTTTATAAGTCTAGGCACTTACATTGTTAAAGTGTA
>JADRCD010208608.1:0-41960 GCA_019843815.1 Montemys delectorum | reverse complement strand
TAGTTGCATGGTTATTAGCTCTCTAACTCCATTATGCATTGGTTCTTAGAAATAATGTGTAGTTTTTAATCACTGTTGCTAATCTCTCCTGTCTCATCTCTCTATTGGGAAAATATCTGACAGTGATATTAGGAAACCCTACAGGTTAAAATAAACAGACATATATTGACTTTTGCTACATCCTACTCTAATGGACTTAGGTTATTAACCCCAGTTCCATTGCAACGTTTTGTATGTTGACATTTAGTCATGGAACAGTGTACTGATGGATATTCAACAAAACAGACATGATTGCCTTCACTTCATCCAGATACCACTCTGTGGCATGGGGCACCAAAGGAGAAGGCTTACCTCATATTTCAGGTATCATTAGAGACAGAGTGGTGTGTTAGCTACCTCTAACTAAAACCTGAGAGATCAGCAAGACCTGTGAATACCCCTCACACTGCAGACACAACACTGACCTCTGAGAGACTACTCTAGCACCCAAGTGTGAGGATATGTTGGGGTACCAAATAAAAATTAAAGAGAAGATATATTCTTCTTACCATTAGCTTTTACAGAGTTGTCATAATCATGAATGTGTACAGTGCAGAGCAGGCACTGTAGTAAAGTGCTTGACAGAAAGTCTCATGTCATCTTCACAGCTTCATAAGGTGGAGACTTCCCCAAGATTGACTGATAAACAAGGAATTAGAACCGGGTGTTGTCTGAGCATACAGTGTGCTCCACTTTCCCCATTGGTGTATATTCATTGTACTTCTTGATAGGTTAAATGAGGATGTATACTTTGAGAATACCCACCCATACCTCCCACAAGCCCCATCTTTCCCACAAGCCCATGGGCCCTAAGCAATTGTTTTCATTTTTATGCCATATATACATCCATGATTTCATGTGTCTGTATAAAATCTAGAAACCAAATGTGAAAGAAAACATTCCTACAAAAATCATAGGTTTGGACACAAGTTAGTTTCATAACTTAGCTGTAGTAAATAGTGCTGCCAGAAACTTTGATGTTCTAGAATTTCTATGACATGTCTGCTTGGAATTCTTTGTTAGTACTCAAGAGTAGTAGAGCTGGGTCATATGACAGGTCTATTTCAGTTTTCTTTAAAACCTCCATACTGATTATACAATGGCTGAACTAGCTTAGATTCCCACCAGGATATAAATGGGATCCCTTTGTCCACATCCTCATTGGCATAGATTGTTATTCTGTTTTTTAGATTTATTTGTTTATGTATGAGTGCTCTATCTGCATGAACACCTACATGCCGAAAGAGGGCATCAGAACTCATAATAGGGTGTTGTAAGCCTCCATGTGTTGCTGGGAATTGAACTTATGACCTCTGGAAGAGCAGCTGGTGCTCTTAACCACTGAGCCATCTCTCCAGCCCATATTGTTAGTCTTAATGGTTGTCATTCTGACTCAAGTTAGGTGAATTACCAATATAGGTTTAATTTGCACTTCCCTGGAGTGTGCAGAAGGTGAATAACCTCATCTGTTTATTGGCCATTTCATATTCTGAGAGCCATCAGCTCATTTCATTAGTTTCTTCATTGACATAGTTGATTTCTTGTTATTTAGATCTTAAGTATTCTAGATATACTATCAGATATATACCTGGTGAAGATGTTTTTTTCTCATTCTCTACCTGTCTTTTCACTCATTTAAGTGTCTCCTTTGCTGTGTAGAATTCATTTCATTTCATTCATTAAATCTCATTTATCAATTGTTAGTGTTATTTCCTGAGCTACTGGAGTCATTTTCAGAAAGTCTCTGCTTATGCCCAGCATCTCAGAGTCTTAAGCTCTTTGCTTTACTGTTTTTCTCTGCTGTCACTGAAGAGGGCTGTCGATGTCTTTGTCTATCAGGTGAACTTGGTGTTATGACTCTCCCTCCTAGTTGTGTTTAACTGTGTCCCACAGATCTTAATATGTCATATTTTCAGGTATACTGTTTGAATGCAGTCTTATTTACCGTGGGCTTCCTCTTTGAGCCTGTATTTCTTAGAAATACATTATTTGTGATCTTTAGGGAGTATCCATCCATCCTTCTGCCACTGCATATAGTTTAAGTTAATTATTGTTGGAGATCACCTTTGGTGTGACTTTGGACAACTTGTTGAGAGTTGATTTTCAGTTTAGGTCATGGCCTAGACAGATTCCTATAGTAAACTAGGGAGAATTCTAGACATAACAATGAGATGTGGTCAGTAGGTGGTAGTGTCATGTTCTTCTGTATTTTTATATCCTTGGTAATTATCAATATAGTTTTTCTATCAGTTATTTAGAAATGGATATCACCATCATCTAGTTCTCTTGTAGTTCAGTAATTTTTATTTGCCATAAGTACACCTTTATTATCTGACTATATGTAAGATAGTTAGAGCTTTTTGATGAACTAAACTTCTTTCATAGTATACAATTCCAATCTGTCTCTAGCAAAGTTTTTGTTCTGAAATATTTTTATTCAGTTTCACACAGTGAATTTTTCTTTTCATTTCATTAATAGTCATTTCATAGACCTGTTTAGCCTTTAAATACATCATTGTATTTAAAGTAAGAACTGAGAGGTTGGGTCAATTGATAGTCTTTCCACATACAAGTCTGGAGTTTAGATCTCCAGAACCCAAGTGAAAAGCTAGAAGCAGCAGTTACACATGTGCAGTCCTGGCACTAAGAAGGCAAGTGGGTGCAGATCACTGGGTTTTGCTGGTCAGCCATGCTCAATCAGGAAATTCAGGTTCAGTAAGAGAATGTTTCAAAATTAAAGTGGAGAGCAACTGAGAAACACTCCCTATATCAATTTCTGGCCTTCACATGCACGTGTACACATATACCTATGTGCACACCCACAAACATGTTGATACAGATACACACATTCACCACACATACACATACAAAACTAAGAAAATGCATCACAGTTTTCATTCCAATTATTTTTTCTTTTATGTTTGATTATGAATTTTGTTGCTTCTGAGGTTTTATTCCTGTTTTCCTATGAATTATTTGAACATCTCTCAGAATTTCATTTTTATTTATTAATTATGTTTTTAGTGTAACCCTCTACATACCTTTTGTAGTGCTACTCCTGGGGCGTGTACATACACACACATGCACATACTCAGTGAGAGAGAGAGGGGAGGGGAGATAAGGAGAGAGCATTTACAAATCTACTGTGTCATGATTTCGAGGCTGAAGGACAGAGCACAGACCTGACATCCCCCACCTTCCTGGTCTCACCTGCCTTATAAGATGCAGACTCGTATTTCATACGACCTATGTGGGTCTGCATATAGCCACATCAGATAGACTCATAATTTTGTTTTGAACATAAAGGAAAGTTTACAAACTTAAGGAAAGGAAAGTCAATTTATCCACTGGCAGCTCTTTTGGCAGTGCCAAAGGTTTTTTCCCATTCTTACCAAACAAGCTTTTTCTTTTCCCATTTCCTTCCTGCTGGTGAGGTGCCTTCCTGCTAGTGAGCTGCCTTATGACTCTATTTTAAGAGAGTTCTTGGGACAACAATTCCCCTCATTTCCCTCATTTGAAGCTATTCCAATTTCCTGTTCATTGCTGAAGAATACTTGAACAGTTAGAGGATTTGGGCTGACAGTTAATTCTTTCCAGTGCTTGAAAATTATGTAATTTCCTTCTGTCGTTCCTGGCTTTTGGTGAAACATCTGCTAGCATTCAAATTGTTTTTCCGTTGTAGAGAAGGTGTCATCTTTTCCTCTAGTTGCTCTGAAGATTCTGTTTGACCTTAGCTTTTAGTCATCAGATTAGACTGTGTCTACACATGTAACTTGTTTTTCTCTCCTTCCTGAACTTGCTATGTCTTCTCAGTCACCAAATTTCCAGGTTTTCCATTACTTTTTAACATTTATTTTATTTTTAGTTATGTATGTATGCAGTGCCCATGGAGATAAAGAGGGTATCATATCCTCTGTAGCTGGAGTCACAGGAGGTTGTGAGCTCCAGGCTGTGGATACTGGGCATTACAAGGGGAAACATGGTCTTAGCTGCTGAGCCATCTCCCCAACCCCAGGGCATTATTTCTTCTGGTAGCATTTTAGCTCTACCTTCTTTCCCCCATCCCTCTGACAACATGATTACTAAAACAGTATGTAGTCCCACAGGTTTTTGAGACATTTTCCAGTGTATTCTTTCTCTGTTACTCAGACTAGATGATTTCTGTTGTCCTAACTTTCAGCAGCCTGTGGTTTCTCACTAAGATTCTCCACCAACTAGGCTTTCTATTTCAACCACTTTGTTGAAATAGAAAATCTAAAATCCCCATGTATTTTCTTTCTGCCTATCTGTGTTCACTGAAGTATTATATTTCTTTGCTGATGGCTTTTGTAAATCCAAGTATAATGGGTATGTATAGTCAGTCATTGGGGGTTTTTCTTGATGGCTGTCTTAAAAAAAATAATTCTAACACCCTCATCTTCTCAGTATAGACTCAGTATTGATTGTTTACTTTCATTGCATCTGAGATTTTCCTGACTCTTGGTATGAGGAGTCATTTTCCCATCAAGATGTGAACACTTTCATATTTGTAAAACTCTGTGTTTTATTTTGACACACAACATGTGGGAGATATATTGTATGTGTGGTATGTTTGTGTGTGTATGTGTATGTGTGTAGTGTTTGTATGTGTAGTGTGTCTATGTGTGGTGTGTGATATGTGTGGTGTGTGGTGTGGTATATGTGGTGTGTAGTATATGTAGTGTGTGTGTATAGTGTGTATGGGGGGGAGATGTGTATGTATGTTGTGAAGGGCCTACACTTGTTCGTGGGTGTATATGCATATGAATGCCAGAGGATACTATCTTTTTACCTATGTTTTTGAGATAGGATCTCTTACTATCCTGTATTCACCTGGAAATCCAAGAATGCCCTGTTTCCATCTCTTCAGTGCTCAAACTGAAAACATACAGCACCACAAATATATCTCATCATGCTCTGCCTTTTAAACATGAATTCTAGGAATTAACTCAGGTCCTCCTGTTTACAAGACAAGCACTTCTTGACTAAGCTATCTCTCCATCCCAATTTGGTCTTTTTTTTTCAAGACAGGGTTTCTCTGTGTAGCCCTGGCTGTCCCGGAACTCACTCTGTAGACCAGGCTGGCCTTGAACTCAGAAATCTGCCTGCCTCTGCCTCCCAAGTGCTGGGATTAAAGGCGTGCGCTACCACCGCCTGGCTGGTCTTGTTTTAACTAGATTTCTCTGATTCTGTTTCAGTTGAGGAAGGATTGGGTGTGATTTGTAATCAAGAGGAGATAGAAAGATAGGTATTGGGAATGGAGAGATGGTTCAGTGGTTAAGAGCACTAAATGTTCTTCCAGAGGGCCCAAGTTCAATTCCCAGTGTCCATGTGGTGGCTCACAAACATTTGTAAATCTAGTTTTAGAGGATCTGATGGTACACAGACATACATGCAGGCAAACCACCCATACACATAAAATAAAAATAAATAAATCTAACAAAATAACTTTTAAAAGGAAAAGTTTCCTTTTGGGCCTTCACTGAAACCTCACAAAAGTTCCTTGATATTAGTAGGTCAAGGTGAAGATCCAATTCCCCAGTGATTTCCTCTGACGCCCTGGTATAGATGCCTCATTATCATGAGGTCAGATGAAAGTCTGACTCTATTTGGCTACCTCCAACAATGGAGGAGCCATTGAGTGCTGGTCATTTGAGTGCCCTGATATCCTACTTAGCCTCTGGGTATTAAGGATTATGGTATTGTACTTCAGCAGCCATTTAAGTTTATAGTATAAATCACGCACTTTTGAACACCCTAAGTGCCATGAGCTGTCATCCCTTGCAGCTATGTTTGATTTTTTTCCAGCACTCAATGGCCCCTTCTACCCAACCACAATATGACTACTGCCTTCTCAATGGGATGCGGGAGATGGTCTAATAGAGTCAGACTTTCATCTGACCCCATGAGAGTGAGGCAAGTGTACCAGGGTATTTTCCAGTTTTTCAAGAGTCAAGAGGGATATAGTAAGGTACAATCCCTACTAGATACCCCAGTGTATCCTCATGCTTGGGTATGAAAGAACACTATGAACAAACCACTTTAGTGGTGATCTTGTATGAACCTTCTCAACAATGAGCAATTCCCAATAATAAGCCCAATTAATTTCAGGCTGAACTTGGAGTGAACTATAGCATTTGGTATCAAATCAACATTCTTTTCCTTGTGGGTATTTTTTTTTGGTGTATTTTCTTGGCTTCTAATAATATTAGATTTTTTTCCCTGTAAACTTGGTTTGGGAGTCAACCTGAAAATACCATACTCCAACTTTATAGTGGAATATGTATTGTTTCTCCAGCCTCCCCTTGAAAGCTCCAAAATTATGGAATCCTCTGATTCTTTTTGTCATTCCAAACATGCCATGCTGTCTTTGCAGAAACCTTTGTGTTGGCATTTCCCATACAGAAAGAAGCCGAGTGCACATGGCTTACTGCCCAGAAGCCCTGCTTGAGTAAACATAGCCTCTGACATTTGTGTTCCCATTGTTGTGTTGTGCTCCACTATCAATGTTCGCATCACCTTGAAGAAGTGTTTGTGCCACTTCTTTACCTTGAATAACATCCCTCTAAAGTGTCTTTCATTTTTATCTGTTTAGTTTATACAAGAGGGTGTTTGTTCTTTGCTTTCTGCAGCTATCATTGCCATCCCCTGCCTGGAGCCCAGGAGAGTAGGTGGACAGTTAGAATCATTTGCAGAGTGACAGTGTGCCTCTTCCACATTCATGATCTGAGAACATAAGCTTTGTTAACTCACAGTAAGGGAAAAAATTAGTAACTACAACAGTACTGTCCTGTTTGCATACCTGTAAGCATAAAGTCCCAAACAGAGCATCAAGACTCACAGGCCTAACCCGCTGAGTGGGAAATGCTGCAATAGCTGCTAAGGAACTGGCTGTGAACACCAGCCAGACCCAAAGGCTCCTCTGTATGATCTCCTTTCTTTTACCAATTGAACTGGGGATGGGGACCAGGCTGCAGTGTAATACCATAATCAAGAGGGTGGCCTTTGATAGACAGCTTTGTCAAGTGCTGGTTTGACAGTTCCCAGTTATATGAATTACTTGGAAATACTGTATGATGTTGCACAACCTTAGTTTCAGTAAAATTGGATAATAATACTAACCACCTCTTAATGCTGCTGTGAGAACACAAGGAGCTAAGGCATGTGAGATGTCTTGGGACACTTCACATGTTTGGTGATACCTAGTGTTTGTTAATTGCATTTACTGTGCCCACTCGCTGAGAAGAATAAGTAGGATAAGTTGCATGTCCTCAACAATTCAAAAATAGGGGCAGGGGGAGGGCTCAGTTGGTAAAGTACCCACATAGACAGGAGGATCCGAGTTCAGATCTCCAGCACCCACAAAAAATCCATGAGCAATAACTAAACCCAGAACTGTAGGGGCAGGGTGGATAGAGGCTGATGGTTCCTGAAACTCATTGGCCAGCTAGCCTAGCCAAACCAATGTGCTTCAGGTTTAATGAGAGAACAATTAAGGAAGACACTGGTGTCAATATCCGGCCTCCATCTGGATGTACACAGTGCACACACACGTGCACACACACATGAACATGTGCATACACCACACAAAAACAATTCAAACATCTGTGTAATCTTCAGTTCAAACTGGCCTGTCAGAAGAAAAAAATACATCAGAAAAATATGTCTAAGGTTCAGAACTGGCGGAACAGAGAAGTCTAATTCACCTTTGAACAGAGTCATTCTGAAATTAATCAGCAGAGTAGCTTTCAAGCAGACTATTGATTTTCTCATGCAGATTATATATGAAGGTGCAGAAGCTGCCAAATATTTTACCAGGGGACCAGGTAGGAATGCAGAAATCAACCCCTGTCAGCTTTCCTCCTCAAACCTCAGATCATTCTCTCTGGCATGTAGCTGGCCATGCCAAGTGAAGTCACTCAGGAGACAACTTAGAATATGTTCCTGTGTTTACCATAGCTTCTAACTACCAAACAAGAGAATAGAAAAATTTATGGCAGTAGATAATAGCCAAACTTCCCATAAGTACTCCCAGTCTTTTATACTGGCAAAGAAGTGACAAAAGATTCTAGACAGTTCCTAAAAAGACAGAGGAGTCTGAGGAATAAGCATTTGCCTTTGAGGTTACACAAACCAGGTCAACTAGATTACGACATTGTGGCCACGTGAGTAACTGTTTGCACCTTGCACTGGTACAGGCTAAAGACCCCACAACTTTCCCTCCAAATCCCCATGACTCAAATATCTTTAATGTTCAAGCAATTAGAAAATGGTTCATCATGCTAAGACAGCTAATTGGACATATAAAATATAACCCAAGTGTTGTTTATTTTGTGTTGCATATTGCCAGTTAGTTAGTATTTTATTTTTAAATTACCTCTTGTTTTGGAATCCAGCAAAACATTTTCCTGTAGATAGTGTTCCATCTTCACTGTGGGTTTCTTTATTTTTCATTTTCCTTAAGAGCTCTAAAGCAAAGGAGAGTGCAAGGCTCATTCTAAACACCCTTCACTTCCCATAGGTGGCAGAATCTTACGAGCATTTATCAGACAATTGGTTTTTGGTGCTCTTGAGCTAATAACAAATTAATAAACATTGATAATTCTCTTCAGAACAAGCTTGCTATGCACCTGTGTCATAGAACTTAGGCAATCATTGTCCTCTGATGCTTACATATCTTTTTGAGTTATTTCTCAATATAAATGTCAGCTAGCATTCCCCTTTATATTTATTGTGAACTCTCTCATTTTTTTTATATTCTTTTCAGATGAATTTTGTTTCTTTAAAATCAGGAATAAAGTAATATTTGGCAAACCACCAGGTGTCTGTACCAGCACAAACATCTCCATCCACCCCATGCGCACCCCCTTACCTTTCTCTCATTATCCTTCCCAGCCTGGGCTGGAAGGCCACTTGATACCCTCTCACCTGTGGGTATCTTATTCCAGTCTCATGCCCATGGGGTGGCACTGCTGCCTTCTGTTTGTACACAGGGAACTCGGCCTGACGGTTCTGCTCTCCACAGGCAGGCAGCCACATTCAGACCCTGATGGGGTCACAGAGCCTTCAGCACCGCAGCCGGGAACAGCAGCCATATGAAGGGAACATCAACAAAGTGACCATTCAGCAGTTCCAGTCGCCATTGCCCATCCAGATCCCCTCGTCACAGGCTACCCGGGGACCTCAGCCTGGACGGTGCTTAATTCAAACAAAAGGGCAGAGGAGTGTGGACGGTTATCCTGAGCAGGTAAGGACTAGTCTTAGAACAGTAAGTAAACATTCAGGAAGTTAAAACAACTCCATGTTGCATGTTGGCCCTTCACACACAACACTCTTCATAGGAACTGATCATTGCTTCCAGTGATTATGGGCAATGACACATTGGTAAAATGCCTTTTGAAAGCATGCAAAATGCAATAGTCTTCCAGTCCTGTCCTTTCTTGTCACTGCCTACCTCAATTCAACTCTTCAGCATGGGTTTTGAGTGTTACAAAGCAGCTCTCTGGATGGAGTATGTTTACTAAGGCCTCTAGAGAAATGCAGGGTCTGGAAGGTGAACTATTATCCTATCTTCATTTACAGAAAAACATTTTTAGTCCTATTTTTCTGGTTGTTGAACAGTACAGAGTACTCTAACAAATTATTAGAAGAGAAATATTTTAGATGTTCCAAAAGCTACTCATCACTGTGATGTATAAAATCTTTATAATGACTGCCCTGACTAGAATCAAGAACACACTCTCCACTGTAGAATGTTCTCCTTCCTTGAGACCAGAAAAAAAAATGTGCTTTGATAGGCAGGTCAGAGAGGAGACACGATGATCTAGCAATACAATTAATCCCTCTTAGTTCATTATTCAGATCTCCAGGGCATTATTCACCCCTCATGTGGTTTATAAAGGGTCTTTTCTGTTATTATCTAGAACTGTATATGTTAGTCAACCTTGTATTCTAAACACACCAGTCAATATTAAATAACTTCTTTCTCCAGATTTTCTCTGGATGTTGCTAAGAGCCATTTATCCCTGGGACCCCAGCTGCTTCAAGCATTGTCTCTTTCTTACACCTGCTCTGTATCAATCATCCTCAGAATCATAGATGCTCAAGATGATTCTCTTTCCCTTTCCTTGATCCAGGCTACATGTTGGATTTACTGTGTGACAAGTCAGGCAGGCTCCTGTTGTTAGATAATGATGTATAGCTACTGATTCTCCAGAGGTTCTAAAAAGTTAATAAAGTTTAAATTATGCTTTAACAAAGGCCATGTGCATATCTGACTCTGCAGGAAAAACTACTCTCCATCAAAAAGGACCTTACAGGGATAATTGAGCACAAGACTGGCAAGCACTCTAAAGCAGAGTGTACCTCACCTGATGAGCTACTAGGCACACAGAACATGATTGCTTCTCTCCTTTTTTGTCTTCCCTAACCTCTGATCTTCCTCATCAAGCTCTGTCACTCAAGAAATATCACTAAGCCAGGGCTCAGAATCTGTGGTTCTTTTACTATTATTAGCCTTGTGACCCTAACCAAGTCATTCAATCCTTTTAAGGTTCTGTTTCTTTAGTTAAATTGAAAACAACAGCACCTGTCAATAACTTTCAAATGGTTTTGGCGAGGACTGGAGATGGCTCAATCTATAAATTGCTTGCCATGCAAGCATGAGCACATGGGTTCTATCAACAGAGCCCAAGTAAGAGTGTGATTGTACACCCTTGTAATCCCAGAGCTGAGGAGGAAGATTTCAGTGGCTCCCTACTACTCACCAGCTAATAAAGAATACTCAGTAAGTTCCAGATCAATGGGAGACCCAATCTCAAAAAGCAAAGTGAAAACCAGGTGATGGTGCTGGTGGTGCATGCCTTTAATCCGAGCATTTAGGAGACAGAGGCAGGCTGATCTCTGCGAGTTCGAAGCCAGCCTGTTCTACAAATAAAGTTTCAGGATACCCAGGGCTACACAAAGAAACCCCATCTCAGAAAGAAAATAATGGAGAATTGCACCTAAGGAACTACACCAAAGATTCATAACTTCTTGCCCCTATGTGCATGTGCACACTTATCGGTGCATCATGCACATGCACATGCTTCTGCCTACATATACACATACACCCCCAAAATGTTTTGGTGAGAGTTAGATGACACAGTACTATAAAGTACAACATAGGACTTCCAGACTGAAACCTGGGCCTCCTTCCCAGGTCAACTCACTTCATTCACTTACCCATGACCTAGGTAATGGGAATTCTTGTGAACCCTTCAGTGATTCTACACAGTTCAACCAAAGTTGAGAGCCACTGCCTGAGGTACTCTGTGGCCCGACAGTGTCCTAGCTGGACAATGTACTTGTGTCACCACTATCTAGAAACCATACTAGTTGAATATTTTTTAAATAAACTAATAGTATCTTTGATCTTTCTTTATGCATATTGATAACTCAAGTCAGAATGTGTTTACATGCATAGAACATAGAGATACCCAAGCAGCCATGAGAAGGGAAACTTCAGGACAATGATTGAGACCTCCTAAAACCCCTTCAGCAATTCACCAGTACAGTTAAGTTCTCAGTTCTATGATTCAGGTTTCCAGCATCTATTTCATTGATAGATGAGGGTTAAGAGAAGTAAAGTACCCAAAATGTGGCAATGTAGCATCTCAGAAACTGACCTGGAATCAGGGCTTGGTTTTGTGAGGTTTTGTATTCCACATTGTGGCCTGAGGCACAATAACCTATAACACAGTCAAGAGTAAATTCCTGTGAGGAGTAGAGATAGGAATACACCCTACAGTTCAGGTATTCCACTATGTGACTGCACACAACTTACAGAGTCAATGTATGGGTTTCACTTTACATTCTTTGTCAAATGATGAACTATGAGAGCCACAGCATTATTCTGAGACTTTCAGATAAGGTTATGGAAAAACATTTACAAATACTTTATGGAGTAAAGTGGGATGAGTGGGGAATAATATATCTCTGAAGGTATTGGAGAAAATAGCAGATAGCCCAGCCATTCAGTGTATGCTGTCTTAATTAAATCTTTGCCTTTAATCTAAAAATTAGAAATTTTCTCTTGCTTTTCTTTTCTTTTCCTCCAGAAGATGAGCAAGCAAGGACTTGTTGAGAACTACAGGAAAGAGGGTCCTGAAAATGTGTTGCCCTATATTTTTCTTAGCATGTACCAATTATATTTATTAGTAGGGTTCACACACTGAACTAATCTAGTTCACTGATCTAGAACTGCTTACTTTATCCACCTTTACTCTGCTAACATCCAAACTCTAGAAATCATTGTTCCATGTCCATGCTGATTTTTTTTGAAGCCTCAGTGTAAAGAAGAGAACATACTGTGCTCATCCTCCTGTCTCTGGCTTAAGTCACTTAACACAGGGTTTTCTGGCTCCATCCACCTTACCGCAAATGCCAGGGTTTCATTCTGCAGTCAGGGCACATTTCACTGTCCGTAACTGTGCATCTCCCATTTTCTTTGTTCATCCGGGCATAGCTCTGTGATAAGCGTAGATGTGCAGGCTTCTCTTCGGTTGATTAGTACACTTCCTTTGACTACTTGCCCAGAAGTGAATCAGCTAAGTCCCACTGTTCTAATTACAGTGAGATCAACACAGACCAGAAGTATCCAGTCGAGCAGCGTGCAGGAAGCACAGAGACTCACTGTGCTTTAGATAGGCATTTCATTTCGTCTCTGAAGAGAAAATTGAAATACTGATCTTCACTAAATAAGCTATTTATTAACTTCAGGGCCTTTTGTAAAAAACATAGTGTTCCAGTTCTTTTCAGCTACTCTTGACTGTGAGATTCTCTCTCTCCTCCTTGGGCCACAGCAGGCAGGTGAAAACCTTCATCACAAGAGAAATCCTCCATCCCAGAGGCTTTAGAAGACCCTAGTCACCACCCATCAGTCTGATACATGCGAGCATTCTAGAAACAGCTGAGCTGCAGATCACAGCTGATGTCTGTTTGTCACAGTGAAACAAGCCTCACCTTTACTATTTCGATTGTTAAAAATGTACTGAGAACGCTTCCCAGAGCTGGGACCGGCATCACTGTTTTTATTAGCTTTTTAGCACATTCCAGAGTTTCAGTAATATAAATTAAATATAATCACTTCCTTTAAAAAGGACGACTGGAATCTACTAGTGGAAATTGTCCACATTTAAAAAATTGACTCTATTGTTTCTGGTTTTATAGTGACCTGAGGGAAGCACACCTTCCATGTTATTTATGTATAGCTTTTATGAGATAGAGTTATATTTGCTGTTGTTGTTTTTGCTGTTGTTGTTGTTGAATAGATACTTTTGATGTGCCCATGTGTGCATACATGAGTGTACATGTGTAAGTGTCCATATGAGTGTGCATGCTTGAGTGTGTTTGTGTCAATGTGAGTGTGCACGACTGAGTCTGTGTGTGTTCATGTCTGTGCATGTCCATATGAGTGTGCATGTGTGAGTACTGTGTTTTCATGTCTGTGTGTGTGTCTGTGTCTGTGTGTGTGTGTGTGTGTCCATATTCTTCATTGTACACAGTACTGGGATTTCACAAGGCTGTTTCCATATTAAAAAATAATAATAATAAATGTCTTCCTTTCCATAACTTCTCTTCCCCTCTTTCCTCTCCCTTCCCATGATCCTCTTCTTCCCTGAGATCAGTGGTCCTCAACCTTCCTAATGCTGCAACCCTTTGATACAGTCCTCATATTGTGGTGACCCCCTCGACCATAAAATTATTTTTCTTGTTACTTCCTATATGATGTTTTGCTACTGTTATGAATTATAATGTAAAGATCTCTGTTTTCTTATATTTCTGGTGGTCTTAGGTGACCCCTGTGAAAGGGTTGTTTGTCAGCCCCTAAAGGGGTTGCAACACACAGGTTGAGAACCACTGCTTTAGATAGTTCTGCATCTACCTTGTGTCATATGAATATACATGACTTTATGTGTCTATAAAAAAATCTTAGATCCACAAATGAGGGGAATCACATGCACCTGTGGGCAAATACAAATACATGGGATGTTTTCTGTCATTTTCTAATTAATAAATAGTAGTAAAAATGGAAAGTGCTACATAAAATACAGCTAAAATATTCCCTCCAGCTACATCAAATTGTTTAATATTCATACTCACAAGCTTTGAGTCATGTAAATTATAAACAATTATAAGCGAATTTTTGCTACCCTATAAAAACTAGTTTTAACAAATCTAGATCATTTGAAGAAGTTGCAATTAAGTGTATCTTTAAAGTGAAATATGAAAAAGTGTTCTTTGCAATTGCACTTACCTATAATTTAGAAATTACTGACTGATGAGTTGAAAATAGAAATCACATTAGTGGATGATTTTTTGCCCATGTACTACAAGTGAACCACAAAACAGTCAGATATCGTTTTAGGAACAAGAACAGTGTACTGAGGCTTGTGCCTCTAAGTAGGATTAGTTCATCCAAAGTCTGGTAACTGGAGTACATCTTAATTATGAAATGTGATTAGTGTTTATCTTAAACCATCTAAGAAGAGAGATTAGAGACATGTTTAAGATAGAAAGACAGAGAGTGCTTTGGGCATTGAAGTTTAATAGGTTAAAAGGCTGGAAGAGTGCTAGCTAGAGTCATAGAGTTGCTTAATCAGCAAGTCGTTCGATCATCTTTTAGAACTTTTCTTCTCTGTGTTTATTTAATTACAAAGCACATGCCAGTATGCACCCCACTGTTTTTTTCCTTAACCTGTCGATCACCTCACTGTTGCTGTCTGGTACTACAGGGCTCCCCTGACTCCTCTGTAACTATCATTTATGAATCTTTTCATTTAACAACAGAATGCTGCCCTGCCCCACCCTATATGCAAAGCCACTATTTCCCCTCATTCGCAACTTACCCTCAGCTCAGGATCACCCACATACCCTCATCTGTTGAGGTTTCCCAATGTCATCCTGCTAGCTTCCTGTCTGCAGATGTTCCATCTATGGTCTACATTAACATAAACACCCATTTCACTGAATTGCAGCCTTTGCCAGCAGTAGGCCATCCATCTAAAACTGTCTGATGCCTTAGGCAGTTGCAGCATAGATGCTAGACCAAATTCTCCACAGCCCTGAGCACTGTTCCTGCCCAGTCTCTGTCTCATGGACTACACTCTCTAACTTGATAACTATAAGATTTTCCTTCTATTCCTCCCTCTTCCATCTCAGCAGCTGCTACAAAACTCAATCCCCCTTTCCCTCAGTGCTTCACTTCCATTTCAACTTCCTATTTATGGATCCTTTCTCAAACTAAAAGCCCTAAAATCCCTAGATGCTACCAGGCCTTCCAAAGGTGTACTCCATGATTATATTTAAATTGCTATCTTTGCTTTCTCTCACTTGTCCCTACAGTCTTTTCTAAGTAGTCTGGACATGTGTATAGAATGACAGATATTGCCTCACCCCCAGTATGCTCCTGAGGCTTACTGGGCATCCAAAGCCACTTTCTGGCATATGAAGGCATAGAGAGACATTACCTTTGGAGTTTGTATTGTTTACAACCAGATTAACATGGACTCGCTAGAAACATGAGTGAATTCCAAACCTTGTTGGAAAATATTTAGCTGTAATGGCTAGTTGGTGACTTTTCCTGTGTTTTTTTTTTCTTAGTTCTGTGTGAGAATAGAAAAGAACCCTGGGCTTGGATTTAGTATCAGCGGTGGAATTAGTGGACAAGGAAATCCTTTCAAACCTTCCGACAAGGTAAGAAGTGAATTTCTTATTGGCAGTCTTAGTTTCAAATATTGTCTTCCACTGTGATACAATGGTGAAAGGAAGCTTGTGGGTATGTCTGCTGTGCTGAGCTGATCTCGCTAGCCATGAGGCCAGTCAGAAACTAAAACATATCTGTACAGGGAAAAATGAATCTCACATAGTGCTTGACGAAAATAGAGCAGGAGAAACAAACTTTTAATCTTCCTATTTGAAAAGGAAGGGTTTTGGGAAGTATTCTTATGATTAGTTTCCATGGAGTTAGTGTGTGTGTGTGTGTGTGTGTGTGTGTGTGTGTGTGTGTGTGTTTGCCTATTTGTTTTGACTTTACACTTGTATGTGGTAAAGAAATCTATATAAGCAATTTATAAGAATTTTTCCAAGGATTTATTTGTAAATTGGTCATTAGAAAAATGTACTTATAGCAACAAAATGATCTCACCTTTACTGGGTTTTCAGGTCAGCAGCTGACCTCAATCCACCAGACTTGCAAAGGGTTTCACTAACAGAATTTTGGAAATGAGAAATCACAGAAAATAAATTTTATAATAAAATTGAAGTTAGCATTAGCAGAAGAACCAGACTCTCATCTCATTGGATAAATGTGTACCCTCCTCATTCCCTGCAGGCCACTGCCACCCAGCAGGCCAGTCTGATCCCAGGGTGGACAGTCTAATTTTCTACCCTGAGCTATGTATCCTACTCTGCTACTGTTAATACCTAACAGTCTCATAATGATCTACCTTTGATCTCACCAAACTACACTGTCTTACTTAAGTGTCTTCAGGTACAGATTTTTTTCAATGTACTGCCATTACAGAGGTAGTTCACAGATCAATTGCTGAAAATAAAGTGTACTTTTGAGCAAAACTTGAATGTAGGACTGGGGAGATGTCTCTGTTGCTAAAGCACTAGGCTTGCATCCCTGACATCCAGAGTTTAGATTCCTAGCACTCACATAAAAGCCAGTAGACATGGCAGGCAGCCTGTAATCTCCAATGCAAGATGCAGAGACAAGCTGCTAGCAAGAGCTGAATCTGAAAACTTTGGGTTCAAGGATGAGACCTTAATTCAATTATAAGGTGAAGTGATCAAGGAAGACATCCAAAGTCAACTTTGAGCCTAACAGGCATATATGCACAAATGTGAGCCAAACACACAAGAACATACACACATACACACACACACACACACACACACATGCGTGAATTGACTCCTTCTATCTGGAGATTTCTAAAGCCTAAAGCAAGACCTTCATCCCATATTTTTATAACCTTCTTCTTAGCTATCACACTTCCTACATTCTTTCTATCCTTCCTCCATTCTAAATAAGGGAAGAAAAGGTTGGGATAGATTTTTTTTTACATAGTGATGTACAGCAAGAAGGAGTTATGTAACAGATATCATAACAGAAATAATGCTGACTTATAAAGTTAAAATGGTTGATGGTCTAGTTGGGACAACTACTTATTTAATCTGATAAATTATCAATAAAAATTAAAATTATCAGAAACATGTGTGTTTAAACTTCATGATGTCCTATCTTGTTCACCTTGATCCTCTCTTTTTAATTCTTATTGATGTATATGCATTGTATGAAGTGATGAGTTTCAGTATCAATTTTCTGGCCCCTCATCCCATCTCGTTAGCCATATATATATATACATATTCACAAATCTGTCAACGGGCAGCTGAGCTGATTGCATGATGTGACTGTGAATGTGCATGTGTGGTATCTCTGTGCTGTGCTTCCAGTCCTTCAGGTGTAGCCTCAGGTGTGGTACAGCTGGGTCATATGCTAATTCTGTTTTGTTTTCTTGTTTATATTTTTAGTTGGTTGTTTGGTTGGTTTGGTTTGGTTTGGTTTGGTTTGGTTTTGGTTTTGGTTTTGGTTTCTAAGGAATCTCTATACCAACTTCCTTGGTGGATTACTTGATAAGAGGTTGTTTAGATTTTCAGCTCTTTGTATATTTGGGTACTAAACCTCTGTCAAAAGTGACAGATTTTTCTCTTCTATCAGATGCCTCTCCAGTTGTTGTTTCCTCTCCTGTGCAGAAGCTTTTAATTTCATGTAGCATTATTGGCACTTTTTAGTTCTCCCTCTTTTGCTGTTGAAGGACTCAGAGATTTCTTCCCTGTTTCTTCTTCTTCCATCAGAAGAGTTTCCACTATGCTCTGCTATCTGTTTCAAAGTTTCTGGTCTTATGTTAAGGTCTTCAACCCATTTTGAGTTTACTTCTGTGCACATTGAGAGATAATGGACCTAAGTCCATCTTCTATGTGTCCAGTTTACTTAGCACAATTTACTACAGAGGCCAACTTTGCCCCAGTTGACATTTCTGGCATCTTCATCAAAATCCACATGATAGAAACAGTGTGGCTGACCACTCTTCTTGCCTTTGCCCTCATATCCCTTCCCTGAACTCATTCAATAAAAACTTGGCTACATAATCATCCTCTGGGTAGCTGCCTTTCAAAAATGTGCTCCCCTCCTTTCTCTCAGCATAGGAATATTTTCACTCTACTTTCACTAGGTAGAAGATAATGTTTTTAAGTTAAGAATAACACATTACTAAGTAGGATGCTAGAATGATGTTTCACTTCTATTTAGGTGCAAAGGTGGAGAACTTAAGCTTCAGCATCAATTTCCTTCCAGAGAACTGGCTATGAACACTTGATAAGCATTAATTTATCCTTTGTTTGAGTGACTGTACTGAGACTCAACTCTGCCTGTGATCATATAATTTGCTCTTTGGGTTAGATGTAGCAGATAGAGAGTCTGAATTGTTTAATGCAGCTGTTGAAAGATCCTTCCTTGAAAGTACGTTTCTCTGCCTGACTACATTCCAAACCACTTTACAGTCTAAATCCATGTTTCCCTGTTATTGCAAAACTGATGGACGTAACTAGAATTTCAGGTCTATAGAACATTGTTCAAGTTAGAAATATATTCCTTGGCAATCTAAACTTATGATGGAGTCTTGATTAACAATATTCAGATGATCTAAAGATGTTGACTCCAATAATTTACAGAAGAATTTAGTCTGTTCATTGGGAGAGGGTTTCATGTCTACATAACCCAGTTTCACTTCCTTGGCCTCATGTTCCAAACTGATAGAGGTTGTGTATGATTTAGAATAAAACTCGGAGCTTGGGGTGAGAAGGTGGATAAAGTGTGTGCCTTGAAAGCACAAGGACCTAAGGTCATTTCCCAGAACACACATTTTCGAAGCTACCTTTCGTGGCATGGATTTATAATCCCAACACTGGGGAAAGAGAGGCAGACAGATCCAAGGAAGTTGATAGCCAGCTACCCTACCTTATTTGGAAGGTAGCTCCAGGCCATGAGAGACCCCATCTCAAAAGACTGCTTGAGGAATGAATGACAACTGAAGTTGTAGTCTAGCCTCCACACACACACATCCACACATATGTATGTGCATATGCACAAACTGCACATGTGCACAAACACACACACACAGTGAGACAGAGAGGGAGAGGGAGAGGGACAGAGAAAAGGCATATACTTATCCCCAAAAATGAACAGTAAGTATATGAAAATACACTAATATACTATTTTCTTCAATGTTGAAAAAGAAATTATCTTTTCATGAGTAGACTAGTTCACAGCTGGAGGTGAAGTGTACCAAATTAAGTGGCAATTTAAATTCAACAGATACTGTCTGAGTCTGAAGAAAACATGTCATAGAGAGTCTAGTCTGCAGGGTAGTGCATGTTCCCGTCCCATGAACAAATCGGACATTAGCTATGTTCCTGGAAACATGCTGTGCTGCTAAGCTTGCTGTCTCTTGGCAGCTGAGAATTCTTGATATCTCATGTTTTTAAAGCACTTGGAAGTTTCTATGCTATAGTAGCCACAAAATTTATATAATCCTCCTCAATATTATTGATGCTGTTGCAGCAAATCCCAAGGGCAGATGGGTATAGAAGAATACCCACACTGGTAACAAGCAGGGAAAGCGTATAGTAATTCCTAAAATGGGGACTAAAGTGCAGATTGGGCAAAAGGGAGGAGCTACATTGCTTAGGGTACAAAATTTGCCATCTGTTCTGGGTTATGTGAGATTCCTGCAGTAAATCACCTCAGACAAGCCAAGAATATTGATGAGGCTTTAGATGGGTTTATGATTAAGTCTCACATGACTGACAGGCCATTTCATACAGGACAGGCATATCTGGAGCAGCATTTGAAGCAAAGTTAACTTCCCTCTAAGACCCAAGGTGGTCCTAGCAAATGTTCTCTCTCGGGGTCAAGAAGTCAGCACGACACGACAAAACAGTGTGTAGTTTATGAAAAAAACAACTTACCAAAAAGCTCACTGTTTTGGACAAGAACCTCACAAAGCAAAAACTGCTTATATGTACTTGTAGGAAGAGTGGTGGAACACTGGGTGCAAATAGCTCTTTATAATGCCCGCCTCTGTCATGTCAGTCAAATGGCATTAATTACCATATGCCAGGCATTGTATGAAGCTTACTCCATGTGCAACATCATGTGATTACCTTAGCAACATCTATTAGTCAGATAATATTGTAATTAACATGTTACTGAGTCCCAGCATGGTTCATTAACATGACCAAGGTCATTTAGCTAATCTGTGACAGACAAAGTCTAAAACCAAATTGATTTGGCTCCAAATCTTTTTCTTTTAATGAGCTCTTACATAGGCCTCTACCTGCAGATGCCACTTAGCAGAGCACATGACAAGCTCACACCCTGTGGTGCTGAGACACATGATTTTTCTAATATTGAACATATTATAGAGCTCCCTAATTAGTCAAAATCCTCATATTTGCCTCAACAAACCAGTGGAAGTCAGCATGCCTCCTCCACTGAACCTAAGTACTCAGGAAGATCAGTATAGGGAGGATTGATAATCAATTATGTAACTTGTGGGCTGAGATACCCATCATCACAGTGGCGATTCTGACAATGAAGCAAACTCACTATGCTTTCTATTAAAACACACACTAATTTGTGGTTGCAAAATCCAAGGAATTTCCCACTGTGAGTTCCATGGGAAAAGAGAAAAACAAAATAACAGAATGATAGGAGGCTGTGCAATATTTCATAAATCAACTCAAGATCCTCTAAATGGAAGAGCTCCTAATGAAACATTCAAAGCTCATCATCCAGGGACTAACATCCTTCCTAGCTCTATTTGAGAAAAGGTTTAACTGCCTAGAATTTAAAGTTTTTCAAGGAGATTTGCTATAACATCTGATCAAGACTCATGGGGGGAAAAAAGACTCATTGGAAAGCTTTGTTATGGACCAGACTACCCACATGGGTCTTACAACAGAAGACAGCTTTGGTACCGGTAAGGCAGAGAGCCACTTACTTTCCATGGTTTATAAAATGCCCAAGCTAGGGCAACACCATGGAGCTCAGCCATTTTTCCACCTGGGGAAATCTGAACATGATAAGAGAGATGAGTCCATATTTGTTGGTTGGCTGGTTGGTTTGTCTAAGGTAATAAAAAATTCCAAGCCCTGGGAAGAATGCTGGAAAATATAAAACAGTCACAAACTTTAAATAAATGTCATACAGCCTTAGGGCTATCATCAAATCCTTTTTGAATCTTGCCTCTAGTTGTTCAGATGAGCTGCAACAGGACCCAAACCCTTCCTACCCTGCTTTTCACTCCTGAAAGAATAAGGCTGTGTGTGTGTGTGAGAGAGAGAGAGAGAGAGAGACAGACAGACAGACAGACAGACAGAGAGAGACACAGAGACACAGAGAGACAGAGACAGACAGACAGAGACAGACAGAGACAGACAGACAGACAGACAGATATAGGGGGGATATTATGTTGAGTTAAGGTTTTCATAAGGCTAGTATTAAGAAGAGAAAGGTGGTTAGACTCAGAAGCAGACATTTATTTGCCCCAGGATGTCAATACCAGAGACATTGACAGCAACATGAAATCAAAAGTACTGAAGGATTATTTCTCTCTCTCTCTCTCTCTCTCTCTCTCTCTCTCTCTCTCTCTCTCTCAGCCCAACCACCTGTTTTATCAGTTTCATAGTGTACATGCATATTTATATGCACACACATATACCTATATGCATATATATGCATATTTATGTATATACATATAGACAAACAGGCATATATACATATATACATTTGGTAGATGGAGCAGATGCCCAAAAGCCACACTTTATTTATTCTCTCAGCCTTTTCATACCTTCTTAGACAAAAGTTCTTTATAAAATTACCTCACAGATAAAATGTTACATAAAGGGGAGTTACAGAAGAATGCTGATAGTAAGTTCAAAGCAGTGTTTCATTCTATAAGCTCATTATAAGTTCAAAGCAACAGTTTCACTAACCTTGCTGTATCATAGTGGACACCTGTGGCTTTATCCTTGGATCTGACCTAGAATGAATATTTTTTCTTGATCACAAATCTGTCCCAAACCTATTTCTCTTCTTAGTGTAATTTATAAGAGTGCATTGTATTCCTTATTATGTAGCCTTTACTTACTATTTTATGAGGAGGGAGCACATTCTATTTTTAATTTCAACTGTATTTCATCTTTCTAGCAAAACAGCTAAAACCATCTCCTTAAACTTTCTTCCTAAAATTATTTGAATCACAACAGAAATTCTATAAAGTCATTAATTCATCCAAACAGCATTAATTCATGAAAGTTCATCTTCACGTTGATCTGCAGGAAATCTGCCCAATAGGGTGGGCTGATGACCAAGAATCATTAGGCTATGTAATAGTGACAGAAAAGGCATATAAGCAGCAAGAAGCAATCCTGGGAGTAGTCTCTGGAACTGTGATTCTCCAGAGTACACCCATCGCAGCCATGCAAAATGGCAGGTCATCTCCAGGAAACTCATTTGCTTTCCATAGCCTTCCTAGATGGCTTCTGTCAATCCACAACTATACACTAACTAAATTAATAAATGTGAAAATTGAGAGAGTTAAAAACAGAAAAGAAATAAAGATCTTTAGGGGTATCACTTTTTCCATTTTCTAATTTTTCCTCCTGAAAAGATTGACATCAATTCAACATAAAGTTCTAGAAATATACGCAAAAGATAAAAAGTACAGTTATTTTTATTTCAAATATATTGTGTGTAAATTGTATATGTATATATATATATGATTTTAAGATGAGTGAAAGTTAAATAAATCAAAAATAAATACAAAGTAACAAATCATACTTATACATACAGTCATCCTCATAATGTGATGCATGTGCACATACATACTCCTAGTGAGTAATATAAAGAAATGTGTCCTTTACTTGGAATTTCAATTAAACCCATCATCACAGGCTAGAGTCTTATCACTGTCCTTTTATCACTGATGACATTAATAAGCAACTCCTTTTGGTACTGAACTAAATAGTGAAGTGGTTAAGAGATTCATATCTAATTCTTAATTTGCTTCTTTGCTTATGAATATTCTCTAATTGACCGAGAATGGCTAATTAGTTCTGTTTCCTAAATTTGGTATATTGTTTGCCTTTCTTGCTGCTAAAATACCCTAGTCAAGCATCTTTAGAAATGATGGCCTATTTTGACTTAAAATTCTAGGAGGTTCCCCATGACAGGGCAGGTAGTGCAAAGGGAAGCCAGCTGGTCACATTGCAAGTAGGTTAGGAAGCAGAGTGAAGAGGGAAGTAAGGACAGGCTGTAAGATCTCAAGGATGCCCACTCCAATCATCTTACCCAGCATGGCTCCACCTCCTAAACTTTAGGAACTAAAGATTCACAACCTCTCCAAACAGGAGCACTAGCCAGGGACTAAAGTTAAAACACATGAACCTCTGGGAGACATTTCTCGCTCAAACCATCACACTTGGAAAGTGGTCCCCTTGTGGTGTGAAAGATAAACAAACCTGTATAAAATGATACTGGGCCAGCTGGTTGGGTTCAGTATCTCTGAATCATAACTGAATGTATTCAGTGGGACCCACGGACCCAAGAACCACTTTTTCTGGAGCTTCTTTCAGTTCTGTTAGGTGTGAAGCATGCCCATTAGGTTATCGGTGCCAGGGCAGGTGCCTGACATGATTGACAGTCCTTCAAACAAATTCTAATTCCTAGAGAGTTCTTTTTTTCTTTGACTTATACCTTTTAGAAAAAAAAAACTATACATGTAGTACGTGAAAATATCATCACTATAAAATGTCTTATAATACAGAGTCTGGAGCTGGAGGTGTGATTCAGTTGGTAGAACACTTGCCTAGCTTGCATGTCCTGTTGTCTATCTCCAACACAGCCTAAATCTGGTATGGTGAATGCATACCTGGAATTTCAGCACTAGAGCAGTGGAGGTGGGAGGGTCAGAAGCTCAACGTCAGTCAAAGTCAAAACTACATAGTAGATTTGAGTCCAGCTGTGGATATAGCAGACCCTGCCTCAGGAAACATTCAAACAATACAGAAATATAAAGATTAAAAGTGAAAAGGAGTATACTATATAGATCTGTTTGAGAGCCTCTTCACCCAGGAGCACCAGGGATTCTTAGCTGCAATGTGCATGGGACTATTGTTCACAGATATTTTGATCTCTTGATTTCAGCATCACTTCTAAGAAATAACTCTAGAATGGTCTCAGGACACAACAATGCATAAGCAATTAAATAAAACAGCATTAAACCTACATACAAGAATCATGGCTTGATTTTTATATAGCTTATGAGAAACATTTTCTCACCACCAAAAATTTAACCTAACATAAGTGAAAAAGAAGTTTAACTAAATTCATCGCTCATGATTTTGAAATGATGAATAGTGTCCAAAAATAGCAGAGTGACAGGGCTTTGGGGGAGCCTGCAGGGGTGATAGGTGAAGCCTACATGCCACCACTATTTTAGGAAGAGCTTAGAGAAGAATCCACAACCACCTCTCATTACCTCCTGTTTTTAATAGCTTCTGGAGGCTTAGACAGAATCAGTAACCCTGCAAAGCTAAGCAGTACAAATTTCCACCATTGCCAGCTGTGCAGGACTCAAAACATAATGCAAGTAGAAGTTGCCCACTACCCCCATCTCCCTAGAAAGTCAGAACTCTTGGCCAGACAGTAAGGAGATGACCATTGACTTCAAGAAAATACCAAAGGAAACTGTTTTCAGTTCAAAAGTTCCATCAAGAAATACACAGCATTGAAAATATCCCTTTGTTCCTCAAAGATAACCATCTGTGAAATTGCAATGTGATTCCTGGAGCAATTGCTAAAATTAAAGACATAATCATACAATAGCCAAAACCAAGTACAACTTTAGCTCTTAAATTCCAATTTCCCAAAGTACAACAGGCTAAAGAATATTCTAGAGGTCAGTCTGTTGTTTCTGAAAGCAGCCTCAGAGGAAAATGGAATAAATTGCTTAAGTGTTCTCTCAAATTAGAAAATCTTTATTTTTTATTATTTTTGCACTGAAAATGTTTTAGAATGACAAAGAAGGCTAGACCTCTGGAGACCAAGCCATATGTCTCTTCCTCTAGAATAAACAATGATCAACTGGAGAATTCTAATTTGGATCTCTCTCATACATTTCTAGGTCTCTAAAGGAGTTCTCCCTTCTGATCAATTTTATAATAGTTGCTTCTCTCATTTCTATGACACTATGTCTGATAAAAAGCACCTTCCAGAAGGACTGGGTTTTGCTCAGCTTGAGGGTCCCCTCTAGTGTGGTGGTAGCAGGGGTGTGGCAGTGGGAGCATAAGGCTTATGGTCACATTGCATCTTCCGTCAGGAAGCAACGCTCTCAGCTAGCTTCCTTCTTTCTTCTTTTTTTAATTCAGTCTGGAACTGTCCCTTGCATATGGAATGGTGTGACCCACACTTAGGGTCTTCTTTCCTTGCTCAAACCTCTATGGAAACATCCTCACAGACAGGCCCAGCAGTGTGACTCCTAGATGATTCTCAGTCCAGTCTGCTTTATACCAGAGATTAATCATCACAGTCTTTTATTATTATTACATTTGTTTGCGGTGTGTGTGTGTGTGTGCGTGTGTGTGCACCTGCAAGAGTATGTGTATAGTGACAACATATGGAGGTCAGAGAACAATTTCCAAGAGTTGGTTCTCTCTTTCCACTATGTGTGTCTAGGGATCAAACTCAGGTTGTCAAACTTGGTAGCAGACACCTTCACCTTCTGAGCCATCTCGCCATCCACCAACACGAGCTTTTTGGATTTTAAGCTTTGCTATTTGGGGAATGAGGTTCAAGCATAGCATAAGAATACTATATTTAGCTTCTGGTGACCTTCTTTCTTTCTCTTCCATTTTTTCCTCACTCTCTCCTTCTTGGCTTCCTGTTTTCTTAGTTCCTAATGTCCATGGAACAAATTTTTTTTCTTGCTTTGATTCTTCTGTTACTAAAGCAGCAGGTTCTTCAAAGCCTAGGTCCTGACACATAGCAATTAAACTTTAGGAAAGTTCATCATTATAGGTCACTGATGTCTTTATTGTTGGTATATCCATTCTAGCCCTTACAGAGACTATACTGTAGAGTGACTCAACTTTGCCTCTAGAAGCCTCAGCGTAACTAAATAATGTACTTGCTTTCTGAAAGAAACCATTACTTAACATTCTCTGGAGAGAAGACAGTATCCCCTGAAACACTATCTCACATCCAGTTCTGTTTGCTATTTTAATAAGTCATTTCCCTCTCGAAAGCCTCCTTGAACTTTTGTACTTACAGGAATACATGAAACACTGTATTATAAGTCATGTGATGTGTTATGAATTGTAACATATATAATTTTATTTGAGATATGGCCTTCCTAGAAACCATTTTCCAAACAGTGGCTAGAGGTAACACTTTGGGGAATTTTTAAAGAAATATATTTTATGCACTGTGGTCACAGGTCCCTTGAGAGTACTTCTATTTTTGTGTCTACGTTGACAATAGCTGAGACTGTCACAGTCACTCACCTTCATCATTAAAAAACCATATAAAATTCCGATCTCCTCTAAAGTTGAAATGTGAAGTGCTGGCCTTGCAGGCTTAACTTGCTGAGTTCTCAGTCTGTATTCAGAGATGCTGGGGGTAGATAACCAGAAGAGGTCAGATCTCAACACTGAGAAATCTCAACTCACAATTTTGCAAAAGGACTTGTCAAAAGCAAATGCTTTCATAAAGCTTGTTCATTGTGGATGCTTGTTGAAGAGTCATATAACTTACAAATAGACAAATGTTAATACAAGGCAGAAATATAGAGGGTGGAAAGATGAATTAGTGATTAACACCATGTACTACTTTTACAAGTTCATTTCCTAACATCCAAATCAGGTAGCTCACAGTCACTTGTAACTCTAGCTCCAGGAAGATCTGATACTCCTGACCTCTGAGAGCACTTACACTCATGTACACATCTCACATACAGATACACACACACACACACACACACACACACACACACACTTAAAACTATGTAGCAACAGGTCATGTCACATGTAGCAGCCAGCTAACCCTATCTGGATTAGCAATGTTAAAAATCTATAGTAGTCTCTGATGCATGATTCTATGAGACCTAAGTCAATGTCACATATACCCCAATGTTAGTATCTACAGAGACCAAGAATTCAGTCTTTGGGGAAAAAAAAAAAGCTTTCTAGCAGCCATGATGTTGCTCCGCTGTGAAACAGCATTTGGGAGGGCTATCAAGTTAACCTGTTTATTTGAGTCACTAAAGAACCACAGAGGTGCCGGGCGGTGGTGGTGCATGCCTTTAATCCCAGCACTTGGGAGGCAGAGACAGGCAGATTTCTGAGTTCGAGGCTAGCCTGGTCTCCAGAGTGAATTCCAGGACAGCCAGGGCTATACAGAGGAACCCTGTCTCAAAAAAATAAAAAAAACAAAAACAAAACAAAACAAAACAAAAAGAACCACAGAGGTAATCATGAAGCAAGAGACATTAGACAAACATAGTCAGAGATGCCATAAACTAGATCAGATTCTGTCAGCCATATGGAAAGCTGATAATGCTGTGTTGGAACAACCGTGGGAAGAGCTTCCAGAAGTCATTAATAACTGCTGGAAAGATCCCCAGATGGAACCCAGGTTGTGTATGGCTAGTGGCCAGTGATTAGAGCCACTTTCACTGTGAACCACCACAAGGAGTCCACAGATGAGGCAGGAAGGGCTTCCCAGAACTCCCTTCCAATGTAGGAGAAGCTAATAATCCCTTTGCCTGTCAGATCCAAATAAAAATGACAAATGTTGGCCTTTAATGTACTCACTGAGAGGAATAACTGCTCGCCAGTGAATCTAGAAACACTCTAAATGTGGGCTTTGCTGGATATAAGATGTTTAGATGTAGCTCAACTTTAGGACCTTCAAAAGTGATAGCATTGGTTATTGATCATCTATGGGATTGTCTACTGTCCAGATATTCTATATGCACCTAACACAACTCTCTCTTATTTGCCTTTTTTTTTTTTTTTTTTTTTTTTTTGGTTTTTTTGAGACAGGGTTTCTCTGTATAGTCCTGGTTGGCCTCTAACTCAGAAATCTGCCTGCCTCTGCCTCCCAAGTGCTGGGATTAAAGGCGTGCACCACCACCACCTGGCTTTTATTTGCCATTTTATATACATTTCACCAATGAAGAAACATTATGTATACTTGCCAGTTCATAAATGTTACACACAGAAGACAAACTCC
The DNA here is from genome assembly GCA_019843815.1 of Montemys delectorum. NCBI lineage: Eukaryota > Metazoa > Chordata > Mammalia > Rodentia > Muridae > Montemys > Montemys delectorum. The sequence continues at coordinate 13,504 of JADRCD010208608.1, read as the reverse complement.
AGAAAAATGTTGGCTATGGCTACAGTATACCAGATAGAAAATATGATTCCCCAAATGTGCCCACATCCTAATTTCAAGAACCCATGATTATAGCACGTTACATAGTAAACAGGAATATGTGAAGGCTAAGAATCTTGAGATTACCCTAGATTATCCAGATGGGTCCTTGGAGGTGGGAAATCTCCCCTGTCTCTGGTGGGAGGAAGAAATGTTCACGGACATGGTCCATGCTTTCTTTGAAACAAAAAAGGAGGCCATCATCCAAGAATCTGTACATCCCTAGAAGCTATCCTAGAAAGGATGGAAAAGTGAGTTCTCCACAGGAGGACCACACCGCTCTACCAGAGCCTTTGCTTTGGCACCATGACAGTAAGGTCAGGACTCCAACACCATGAGATGACAAACATGGTGGTGTTTTAAGTCACTAAATCTATGGTGATGTGTTATCGCTGCAGTAAAAAGTCAAATACATATTGTTCAATATGAAAGAAATATGCAAGGGAGAGAATACCTTTTGGGGTGAGATGATTTGGCTGTAACTTTAGATAGTTGGATATTAGTGTACTTTCTAACGTATTGCTTGATAGCTTGCAGCACATTTCACACTCTGTCACATGTCAAAATCTGAGCATGCCGAGATCCTCTCAGCAAAGAAACAAGTTGCTAAGGTGTGGCTTCCAGTTGTTCCAGAAATTTAAAAGAAACTTTTCTTTACCAGAAAGAATGTTATTCATCTACATTTTTAATACCAAAAAAATCTGACGATTCTCTACCAAATTCTGTCTCCAATGTCAAAGCACTCTTCCAAGTCTCAGAACGAAGTGAGTTTTGAAAGATGTTGTGATAATTTTCATCTCTAATCGATTCCTGTCTTAGAGACTCAGATTGGCCTGAACATAGTTGAAATGTTTCCCAGAGTAGTATCTTTATGTTACATATGACAGTGGGACATCTTAGCCCTACACCTGAGGCAATCTTTGGGGAACAATACACAAATAACAAGACTGGGATTACACAGTACCCTCACTGCTCTCTGGCTTCACTAGTGTGGCCATATGCTGAGAAAGAACAAAGATAGGAGGGAGTTTCAGAAATAAAAGCATCCTAGCTTATGAAATGTATTGACTGGAAATAAAAATCAAAACTTTAGAAAAAAGGAAATAATGGCTTTAGAAAGCTCAGGCCACCATAAAAGTCAGCTTCAGGGCAAGTCCACAGTGGTCAAACCCTGCAGTCATGATGCTACTACTGAAATTAAGCATGCCACTGATATCACTTTCATGTTGTCTAAGCAGGCAGGGTCTGCACCGTGAAGTCTCCAGTATTGTAGATGTGACTGTAATTTAGCCCCCTATGGTTTAGATTTATGCTAACCTCATTAAGCTGTCTCTGCATGGTGAGCTGATGAGCTGAAGAGGGACTATCAGGATCAGCTGAGTGGCAGTCACCGACACACGGGATAAAGTAAGGGTTGAAACTTCACCTCAGCAGCCAGAGATCCAGTGGCTTGTTTGACACAGTGCTATCATGATGCCTGTCACAGCACAGGAGGGAAGAAGGAGGCTTCCAAAGGGAGCTAACTATCATCAGTAGCAGTCCCCCGGGTAGATGTACACACAATCTGCCAGGCCAAGGAGGCAATGACTGACTGCATGGTCTGTGTCTGTCATCACAACGCAGATTCCCCCAGTGATTAATGAAACCAGCGCTGCATCTCAATCGCCTGTCTTGATTCTCAAACAACTCATTTCTCTTTCCCATCCAAATTTTTCATTTTATAGCTAAGTTTGGCAATGCTGTTTTTATTGGTGAGATGTTGTTTGTTTGATTGATCGTTTGAGTTGGTTTGGTTAGTCTTTTATTAGATTGTTAGTTGATTGCTCGCTGTTGAGACAGGGTCTTATACTGTATCCCAGGCTGGCCCAGAACTCACTATGTAGCTCTACTTGCCTCAGATTCACATCAATCCAGCAGATCTTTAAGTTCAAGACCAGCCTTGTCTACAGAGTGAGTTCCAGGACAGCCAGGGTTACACAGAGAAACCCTATCTCAAAAACAAAACAAAGCAAAAAATTTTGTAAAGTTCACATCAGTCCTCCCGCATCAGCCTCCTGAGTACCAAGATTACAGCATGTACCAGTAGTTCTGTCAGATTCAGAATTTATACAAAAAAGACATTTCTATTGATGGCTGTGAGGTTGGTATATAAACTGCAATTGTACTTAATAAAAACAAGGTAATCTTTATATTACACATGGTTTTTATTGGACTTGACTCTATGGAGCACTGTTCTACTTTAAATACTATAACCCTTGTAAAGCTTACTTGTATAAACTATGACTTTTAAAAACTGTTTTTCACTGTTTTCTATATGACTGGTAATGTGTTTAAGTGCACCTGCTCATTGATGACAAGCTCCTAACCTCTGTCACTTCTGACTTATAGGGTATCTTTGTTACTAGGGTTCAGCCTGATGGACCAGCATCCAACCTACTACAGCCCGGGGATAAAATTCTTCAGGTGAGATGAACAGAAGCTGACATGTTCGATGTCAGGTTGAAGCAAGTACACATGGTGCTGTTGGGTTAAAGAACTTGAACTGAATACTGACTTCCGGTTCTTCTTGTGTCATTACTTGTCACTGATTGTTAAAACCCCAGATGCTATAAACTACATCCTGAGTGTCAGCCATGGCCATGACGCTTTTGTAAAGCTCCTCCATTTTACTTCAACAGTGACAATTCCTGAAACAAAGGCATTTGGTTCCTGGATTCAGCTGGCTCTGCATATGGGCCCTAGGCTGTCAGACTCCCCCATGCCCACCTCCTGCCTACCAGAAATCAGAGACAGCTCAATGACAAACATATACTATGGACTTCCCTTAAGTCACCTCCTATAGAAACTGTCTCTTCTTCTAAAATGTGTAAGAAAGGTTCCTCAGTCTACCGTGTGGACCTGACCTCTCCTCAGAGCCCTACTATACTGCTGTCTATGGCCTTTATAGCTCTTCTAGCAAATTTCTTACCTACAAAAACAATCCGCCTCAGTATCTGCCTTTCACTGAGAACAATCCCAGTACATGGTGGCACCCTGCACATTCTTGTTGGATTGAATGGGATCGTGTGATAACACAAGAATCTGTACACATGTGAACACATGAACTGTAAGGTCATAAACTCAAATTAAGCGCAGTTGCCTTGGTAGGCACCTGGGTGACTTTACCTGAGGAAGAAGAGTGAGTCATGTCATGAGTCAGCTTGTTTCATTTGAAGGCTGTAACACATGGTTGTGTCTGCCTGCTGTCCTGTCCAGAATACAAGTTAAGCTTTTTAAATGTCAGGTGGAGAAAGATTTTTCTCAAACTTAAAACTGTACATATAATCAGAAAAGAGCCACAGTATTAAACAGTTAAACATGCACTTGCCTTAACCTTAACCATTTAACTTCTTTTTCCTTCTCCCCAAATTTAACCCCCATGGAAGAGGTGTTTAATTATTTCCTGCACTACATGAAAGCCCCTTAAGGGATGCCGGTATGCTCAAGGTTAAATGATTTAGCAAAAGTTCCCCATTATATAAATGATAGCCTTACCTAAAATTGCTAGCACTTACCTCAGATACCCTCAGAAGTCGTGGCAGCTGGGAAAAAAAATAAGTTGACATTAGCTCTGTAGTAACAGTCAGAAAGATGTAGAGACTTTCTTCACTCAACCCTTGAGAGGCCTTCTGCCTTCTGTTTACAGAGAAATCACAGGAAGTTTCAGAAAAAGGAATTCAAGGTAGCCCAATGTGGAAAGAACTAGATTGATGTGGTAATTTATCCTCACAAGTGTTTTAACTAATTAGTAAGATCATTTTCAGCTGCTCAAGCTTCTAAAGTGATAGATGCCAGAAAAGACCATGGACTGCTTTAAGCTGTAGTAGTATCTACAACACACTGTCTGGGATGAGACATCTCCACAGGTAGATTATTAAGCAGAGCCTTTGAGTCAGGACAAGGAAACAAAACAGGCATAAAATAGTTGAGATACTTCTTGACCACTTCATTAGGAAGAATCTGTTTTTTGAAGATCTAACTAGCATGTCAACTTTAAGCAGTTTGCATCATATTGACAGAGTTCACATTTGCTAAGCATAGTTTATATTAATATACAAAGTTCCTGCCAGGTCAAAAATTTACTTGGATAAATTTTTGAATTGTAAAAAACAGCTAAGAATACTAACAGTACAACTTTTTAACACTTGGTTTACAAGCTCTCTCTCTCTCTTCTTCCCTCCTTCCCTCCCTCCTTCCTCCCCTTTTCCTCCTTTGCTCCCTTAACTCAGTCTCTCACTTACTCTCTTGCTCCCCTACCCTCACTGAATTCCAAAAGAATCTCAGAATGAGAAAAGTGTAGCCAATTAGTTTCAGATCTTTGAGCTAGTAGAAAGGCAGGCTGTGTAGATTCCCATCTGCAGCTTCAAACAAGTGGGAGACTCTATTCCACCCATGCCAGAGTTAGAAAAGAGGTCAGTCTTTGGTTCATATTCAAAAAACAAGGCACTATCTCTGCAGGTGGAAACGAGATGCTCATGTCTCCAATTAGGGTAAGCAGGTGTTCTTTCCTGTGAAATTTTGTCAAGGGTGCACGTGGGGCAGGAGGCTGTGCCGTTGGAATCTTGAGGTTTACACAGTGACTTCCAAAGATACAAAATGAAATCCTAGAGTCAGAGGTGGAAAAGAATTATAAGTCAGTGAGTGAAAACAGCAAGAACATGGCTCAAACCTCTCCTCCCCGCAAATGACATCGGGGGTGAACAGTTTGTTTTCACCTTAGAATTCATGTCATGGTCCACTGTCAGAACAAGAAAGAAAATGCATAGACCTTAACAAAAATACATTAGTGCAGTTTCAGTTTTTCTCATAGTAATTAAAATCAAAAGTGGTCAATTACATTCTCTAGGGAAAAAAATTACACTAACTCTTTGGTAGCTTTGTGTCATAAGTGAGAAAGTAAGCTGTTTGTATTCTTGATTTGTTTTAACACATTTGAATCCTTTTTTTGTGGTTTTTGTGTTTTGTTTTGTTTTCCTTTTGTTTATGTCTTTCAAAGTAAGTCATATTTTACCACAAAACATAGTATTACATTATAATTATTAATAATTATGCATTATGCAGTAGAATTTTGTTATACTGTTTTATAATTTATTGGGATAAAAAACACTATCGTGCCCTCTATTATGCCATCAGGACCTAGAAATGGTGGTAGATTTCAATGGTTTAGAACAAGGCAGAACAACTGTGACATGAATAAGTAATGCTAATTTTTGTCTCAGTGACACCATTGAGAAGGAAATGGTGTCACTGAGAATGGTGTCATTGAGAAGGAATTCTGCCTTGAAGTAAGGAGGAATTATAGTATAACAGGAGGGCAGAAAACATATTCCTGCCCCTCATCTTTCTGTACCACTATCCTATCTGATATCTGAACCAGAACACATTTGAATCCTTAAGAATGCTGGGAAACTAGCTTAGTTACCAATCACAAGATCAGTATTGTATTTTGTCACTTGGACAAATATACTTACAAAGCTTAAGGACAATAAAAATCCTGAGAAATCCAAGTAAAAGGAAGATTTGACAGCACAGAACATAAGAGACACGAGAAAAAGCGAAAGAGATGCCACTCCCCACCTCCCAAGCCAGAATGTATCAGGTCTGCTCTTTTTCTCCTTTTCTGTGACTCTTTTTTATGTGTGTGCATGATTGTGTAATGCATGTGTGTATGTACGTGGGTAGCGTGTGTGTAACATATGTGTATGTGTATGTGTATATGGGTAACGTGGTGTAACCTATATGTATGTGTGTAACATTTATGTGTGTATGTGATGTATGTGTGAAACATATATGTGTATAACCCATATGTATATGTATAGCATATGTATATGTGTATACATGTTGGCCATGAGAAAACTACAAAAGAACAACATCAAGCATCTTTGTATACCACTCTCACCCTAATTTTTGAGATGAAATCTCTCAGTGAATCTGAGCTCACCAGCTAGCTGGACTGGATGGTCAGTGAGCCTCAGGAGTCTTTGTGTCTTCAACCTCTTTCACCAGAACTGAGGCCACAGACTCATGCTAGCTTCTAAATGGTTGCCTGGGATCCAGATACAGGTTCCTATGCTGGTGTTTCAGGCACTTTAACAACAGAGCCACTTCTCAGCTCTGCATAACTCACCCAACATTCCCCCTCTAAACCTGTGAAATGGCGAACATAAAGTCCATGTCTGTAAACATGTTTGCCTGATTTTTCTGTACTTTACCATTTGTTTTCCCTGTATAGATACATGACAAAGGACAGATGTATCCAAACAACTCAGTCCTGTTCTGCTTTAAAACAGCACAGAAGGAACTATATGATCAAAAGGCTGGCACTTTGCAGCCTTACCTGGAGTAATTAATAGAAGAAGGAAAGAAAAAAGAACTGAAATTATACAAACCATTTAAAAGACACACATACATTAGGTGGAACCCCGTGTACTTGCTGATCATTAACCATCCAAATGACAGTTTTGTTATTTTAATATCTGCTGGTCTTTCTTCTTTCTAATGTTCTTTCCACTTGAAAAGAATCCAACCAAGTCCATTACATGCACTGCAATTCCAAATGTATCTGATCAGAGAGCTTTCCATTCACTGAAGTTACTTTGTTGAAAAGATGAATAAATTGGAGGAAATTATACTTGCAAGTGAGCAATAGAATTCACAGCCAAAATCCTGAGTGCTTACCCTCTGCTCTGCCCCCACCTCACCCCACCCCATTTACAGCCCTATCTTGGGCAGGAAAAGATAAAGTACATAACTTAAAGAGAATTCACCAATACTATCAACATTTTACCAGTTATCAGGCCTGACATTTTTTTTCTTTTGAAAATGTGACATATCAATGTGTTGCCCTATTAAAGATAAGATAATTGCCATTTTTTATAACTTATAATCATTCTGATGGCCTTGGAATTAATAATATCTACTCCTAGTCCAAGGCTATAGTTCTATTCTCTCCTTCTTTCCTTTCATCTTTCCTTCCCTTCTTCCTCCTCTTATACCTTCTATTCCTTCTCTTCCTCCTTTTCCTCCTCCTCCTCCTCTTGTCTACTTCTTTTTTTGACAAGTTTTCATTATGTAGCCCTTGGCTAACATGGAACTCTCTATTTAAACCAGGCAAGCCTCAGTCTCCTGGTCCAAGACTACATTTCTAAGAGACCAAAATAAAGTAGTTAAGGTGACAATAATATAAACCATGTATTTCTCTCCTTTTTGCAAAATTTTTGGTTTATGTTTTATTTTATATGTATGAGTGTTTTACTTACATGTATGTATGTGTACCATGTGCATGCCTGGTGCCTGTGGAGGTAAGAAGAGGGCATCAGATCCCCTGGAACTGGAGTTACAGATGGTCTGTGAACCACTGAGTGGGAACTGAACCCAGGTCCTCTACATGAGTAACAAATATTCTTAACCACTGAGCCAACTCTCTAGCCCTTGTACTAATCATTAAAACTGTGGTTGAGTTTATACAGAAGTTTAAAGAATAGTTGTCAGGCACTGTATCTACAGTGAACACTTGGGCTGTTTCCAGGTGTAATTAGGAGCTGTTAAAGTTTGGTCTGGACCAGGCTTCTTACCTAACTGTCCTGTTCTTTAACCACTCCACCCTATATCCCCTCTAGTGTCATATGAATGGTGGGTGTTAAATGCTTGCCAGTATTGCTGTAACAAAACACCTGAGGGATAAAGGATTTGCTTTGTTTGAGTGTCAGAGGTTCCTGTCCAAGATTCCTCAGGTCTATTGATTCTGACACATTCTGAGACAAAGCCTCATGGTAGGGAGCACATAGTGGAACAATGTGGCTCGATGTATGTCTAACAGGAAGCTGAGAGATGAGAAGAAGGAGTCAGGAATGAGATGTGAAAACATACACACCTCTGACAGTGGCCCTGCTTCTTCCAGCCAGCCTTTTAGACTCCACTACTTCCTGAAAATGCCACCACATTATTACACTGTCCAGAAAACAACCACTGATTAGGTCCAAGGCCTCAGGACCTCATCCCTTGCTATCAACTGCCAACCAAATTTCCAGTATCACTCCAGCATTTGGGGGATGCTTCATGCCCAAAGGGTAACAGTAATATTAAATGGTAGTGAAGTCACATGTCATCAATGGAGCTTGTACATAGCTAAGGAGACAAACGTGTACAAGTACCTTGAAACTCTAAGAACCTGGTTCTGTGATATACTCGTAGGAGGTATATCAGTCTTAAGAGCATGAAGTGTTTGAGAACAGGCTGTCTCTTGAATAGATAATGACCATTCACAAGCAAAAATAAAGGCCCAGGTGCTGGCCCTCCTCCTGTTACAACACTGAGCCAGTAATGAACATGACAGGGGCACTGAAGATCTTGGAGACCTCAAGATGTGTAAAGAAGGGAAAAGGATCTTCTGTCCTGTGACAGAGTTCATCCCAGCTTCACACAGGGAAGAGGAGTGAGCAAGGGCAGAAGGAATATAGGAAGAAGAGCACCTGAGAGAAAGACACAGAAGCAGGGTAGGAGCTTAACCAGAGTGGGTATGGGACCATGGAGGGAGAACTGAAGAGACTCCAGGAAGACAAAGATCCTGAAGGTACTCTACCATTCCGTATGAACTTGAAGGGCTCAAACATTGAGATAAGCTGAACCAAGTAGGACATAATAGCATGTAGCTTTAGAGCACAAAGTGGCAGAATAACCATGGATTCTGCAGTGGTCTGGGAAAATGTCTGTGGGTAGCTAGATCTGGCTATACAGATCCATGGTACTGACAGCCACTAAAGTGGCAGATTGTCCTTGTCAGAATTAGATTGTGTGGCTCTTTAATGACCCATGAGTGTAATTAGCTAACAGAATCATCTTATGTAAAGATTGTTTATTCAGAAGCCTCCAACTTTTATAAATTAAAAAGAAAAATAAAAAACCAAAATACAGATTCTGAGAACCCATAGCCAACACAGCAAAGCCTCCACACTGAGTCCCATGTCAATGGGAACTTGTTTCATACTGGGAGTCTCTTACCTAACCTTCTAGAACACCCAGAGGAAAGCCTCTAGGCCCAAGCACATTGCCAGGAGCAAATATTCATAGCTTACCTGTGCAGGGAGAAAGTGCAATTTTTCTTTTAAAAAGCACAAGAAGCAGTATTCAAAGGGCTCAGCATAGAGCAGTCAGACAGTGTAAGCCAGTAGCTTACCAGTGGTTCTTTTAAAATATCTCTGGTAAATGAGTTCTTTGATCAAGTAAGTTACAAAGCCGCCTTAAGCCCTTCCTGTTTCAGAATTTTGTACAAAGCTTCTTAAGAGCCTGAGATTTTACAAAGCTTCCCAGTGGGTAGTTCTGTCCACTTCTATGCAACATACCTTGTCAATTACTTCTTTTAGAAGAGACCTACCGATACCAAAAGTTCATCGCTGTTTCCCAGATCAGCAGGTTCACAATCTAGTCTGAGTCATGAAGAAGCGGGGTGGAGCACCTTCATTTTCCTGAATATTTAAAACATTTCTCCCTCCTCCACCCAAACTACAAAAATCAGAAAATGAGAAATAACTTTAAGTTCACATGAAGTTCTGTGCCCTAAAAGAATTAAAATCAAGGGACTGTGAATAATTTATGTATAGTTTAATCCTAGTTGGTGACTGAAAAACCACAAACATCTGAGACCCCAAAGGGGATCTCATCTTTCCTGAAAGAAGCAGCATCTTTCATTATTGTATATACTCACAGAATGCTTTAAAAAATAAAGTTTTCTTTAAAAACAATTTAATTAGAAAGTATCTAAGCTATTTTCAAACACATATAGTTTTATGTGGTAGAGTTTAACTGAATACAGCTATGTGTTTACAAAACAAGTCAGGCTCAGCAGGTTCTTTCTGCCTCTGCTCTCTAGTTTGGCTACTGTGAAAATAATGTTAATTAAGCATCTACATGGTGTCATTTAAATCACACAGTGCTGGAAGTACCTGCTGTTGGCGTACCTTACATAACCTGCTTGAGCACGTTCCGTTGAGCAGGGCTGATTATTTCCTTATTTGGAATATGGACTCATTATGTAAAAGAAACATTGAGCCAAACAACATAAAAAATAATATGATAGGAAATATACCCAAGTTCCTGCTTTTTTATATGCTAGTGATGCCCTGAATATACAGAAGAAAGTGGTGAAAGACAAGAGCGTTAATATCAAGCATTTGATGCTGGATCTAGAGGTGAGAGCTCAGAAGTACTGTTCTTGCCCAGCCTGCTTAAGGCTTTATGATAGATCTCATCACCATAAAAAAATAATAATAATGCAATGGACACCAGTATGTCACTATTTATTGTTGGGAATGGAACCTATGACCTCACAGGCTAGACCAGCACTCCCACACTTAGCTTCACTCCCAGATCTAACTCTGATATTAGCAATGAAACAAAAACCAGCCCAGCCACGAAGAATCCCCTTAAAATGGTCAATCTTCCAACGATATGGCAAATATAAAACAGAATACATCATCTTGAGAAGCTACCTGGTAATTCAAGTCTTCATTTGTTAAAGGTTAAGCATGCATGACGGGAAGGACGATTCTCTAAAGGCAGAGCTGGTAACAGTCTTCAGACCTGTGTGTATGCTTAAGTCAGAAGAGGAATTCTTTTTCTCTTTTATCCTGTGAAATTTTAATCCCAGTAAAAGCCACTACAATGTCAGGTTCTCTAACAAAGGACAGTTTCAGAAATGAAGGTATATAGCTGAGATTTGTGGTGGAAAATTACTTACTGATCTGTCAGAGACAGCACAGTATTGATTATAGAGTATGTTTAGTCAGAGTCAGCATGGAATTGACTATATAGTGTTTTCAGTTGGAGTCAGCATGGGATTGATTATATGGTGAATTCAGCCAGAGTCAATGTGGTATCGATTATATAGCACATTCAGTGCTAAATATAGCACATTTAATGAGAATACTCTATCAAACGAAGATTCTAAGATTGGGCCAGAGATGGACCATTCCTTCAACCCCAACATTAAGTGGGTAGAAACAGGGAGTTGAATTGAGTTCAAGGCCAGCCTGGCCTAGCCACACTGTCTCAAAACAGAAAGGAAGGATGGAAAGAGAGAAGGAAAAGAAAAAGATAAAGTAATAGAAAAGATAAAACAAAAAAGCAAGGCAATTATGGAATGGGAATTAATTCTAGGAAGCTAATTACGGAAGTACAATAATTATCTGTGATGGACTGTTCCCCAGCATGCCTGGCTATCAGAGCTGGGTCCCATGAAGGACTGCCTTCACAGCTGGAGCTTGCTCGCTGGCTGTGCTTTTTAATCTTTATCTCAAGAGTTATAAGCACTCAAATTTCAAGATACTGGTATACAAATTCATGTGCCCCGGCCCTTTAAGTGTTTCCCCCTTTAAGTAATGTGTTTAAATTAACCAAAAGCACATGTCAAATTTCTAACCTGATTTCCCTTTAATGTGTAAAAGGATCTACTATTCTTACCCCGTGAGGCTTTCTGTCTTCAGTATCAATTGTAAGGTTTGGAGTTTTGAATAAGAATACAACAGAATTCCTTTACTCTGAGAAATTCCTATAGACAGTCATCTGTAACTCACACATTTAACAAAGGTTTTTACTAGAAGAAAGTCAAAAACAAGACCCAGAGAAAAAGAAAAGAGAATGAAAAGTCATGTGTGTTTTACAGTGGATTAATGAGCTATACCTTCAATTTGTGATTGAACTGCAAATATTACTTTTATTAACTCCTGGTATTTTCATGTCTAAATCTTGACAAGAGGAAACAAAGCATTTTGAAGTACAGGAGATGTTCATATCGGGTTTAAATTAGGTAGAGTGCCTTTTGGGAGCAGGGTAAAGATTAAACTGGAATGGTCTTCCATACTTTCAAATCAGCTCCTGCTAGAAGCCCATTAATTATATATTCTCAGAGTGTAACATTTTTTGAATATCACTTTCACAATTGTTTCCCTATTAACTTTACTAGAACTTAATAAGCATCTCATTTGTTTCTCATTTTTCATTAACTTGCAATTTCCTCAAAATTGCACACATTTTATGTGAACGTGATGTTTATTTAAAACACACACATGACCAAATGTGACATTTCAAAAGTTTCCTGATTGAGCATTGGTCCATATTATTGTTTGCACTTATATTGTATGCATACTTAAATGTCATATGATAATGCTTCCTATGTATTTATCTTTGAAAACATCATTGAATCTGTGTTCTGCAGTTGACACCACCATTAAAACAGCTTTCCTCAGGACAAACCAGCCTAAATATAGCTATCTCCTGAGAGGCTCTGACAGTACCTGACTAACACAGATGTAGAGGCTCACAGCCATTCATTGAACTGAGTACACGGTCCCCAATGAAGGAGTTAGAGAAAGGACCAAAGGAGCTGAAGGGTTTGCAACCTCTTAGGATGAACAACAATATGAACTAACTAGTACCCTCAGAGCTCCCAGGGACTCAACCACCAACCAAGGACTATACATGGTGGGACTGATTGTTCTGGCAGCATGCGTATAGTAGAGGCTTGCAAATTCGATCATCAATAGGAGGAGAGGCCCTTGGCCCTGTGAAGGTTCTGTGCCCCAGTGTAGGGGAATGCCAGGGCCAATAAGTGGGAGAGGGTGGGGTGGCAGGCATGGAGAGGGGGGAGGCAACAGGGGTTTGTTCTTGTTGTTTTTGTTTGTTTGTTTTTTGGAGGGAAAACTGGGAAAGGAGAAATTTACATGTAAATAAAGAAAATACCTAAAAACAAACAAACAAACAAACAAAAACAGCTTTCCTCTCCTCAGCCTCTCTGATGCACACATACAAAGCAACCACAATCTTGCTAATTGTACTCTAGAGTTTTTCTCATCTTTATTTAATCATAGAAATTACAAATTCAATGACTTTTTGAGTGACCGTCTGAACTATCCAAGGTGAAAGCAGGTATCCAATGCTTGTGGTCACAGAAATAATGTTAAGTTATTTTGGGCTCTTCTGAGGATAGGGAAACAGTTCTCTAGGGCAGCGTTCTTTTACTTCTGACAGCACTCAACCAGTTTTTCCATTCTCCTCTGTCACTGCCTCGCATGGAAACAGGCATTTCAGTATGTTCTACACCAAGAAAATGCTCAGGGCCAGTAAAATGACTTAATGGGTAAAGGTGGTTGCTGCCATTCCTGATGAGCTGAGTTTGATCCCAGGATTCACATGGTGGGAAGAGAAAACTGACTGCCACAAGTTTTCCTCTTACTTTCACACATTTTGCCACAGCTCATATGCATCCTCATGGAAACACATACACACACAAAAATATATATATAAATAAAAACATAATAAAAATTTAGAATGGAAAAATTTAAATGAATAGCCCAATTACTATTTTAAAAATAATTCATAAGGCTGGGAATAATAGCATACAACCATATAGTTG
>JADRCD010208606.1:0-16559 GCA_019843815.1 Montemys delectorum | reverse complement strand
AGAGAGAGAGAGAGAGAGAGAGAGAGAGAGAGAGAGAGAGAGACTCAAAGACCACTCCCTAGTGACATATTTCTTTCAACAATGCCACACTTTTGAATTCTTTCACATAGTGTTCCATTCAAATATACGAGCCTACAGGAACTCTTCTTATTTAAACCAACACAAGAAGACTTGAAGTCTAAGCATTCCACTAATCTCCATAGAGTCACAGAAAGTGATACCATTTCTAAATGCTGTATGCATTTAGAAAATTCACCTAAACTCTGCATATCATTTTACAAAGACACAATTCATAATTTTAATAAATACTTATATTTAAGGCAGATTTAAAGGTCCTGTTGTATCTGACTCACATGAGAGTGAATTCCAGAAAGATTATGATGATAGACTGGTGGTGCGTTTACATGTTACTGGAAGTGCATACTGCTTTTCTGTTGTCTCTCAGTGCAATAAGATGCTCTCTGACTTTTGAAGTGATCTGCCTTGCAATTGTGTGAGCAATTTCCTGATGCCTTCTTACTTTCTCACTCTTCAGAGAGGAACTCTTATCTTCACTGAAATTTTAGTTATTTTTTTTCAGCATACCTCTTGGAAGACTGATTTGGAATTTGCTAGATAAACTATGACATGTTAAAACAAAATTCAGAACATTGGTTTATGGAAGGTGTAGTATAGTAGAAGACTGCTGAATGATTGGAGTGCAAATTCAAAATTGTTTTAATACTCGTCTTTGTAGACATAACATAGTACTGATAAATAGAATTTTTCTCCCAAAATACTATTTCTTCTGTCATTTCCTTGTAATGTCAATTTCCTGTAATCAAGTATGGGAGAAACATAACTAATTTTGAGTAATGATCCTTCACTGTTAACAAACTCACCTTGAATACTTGAGTTAGAGCTAAAGGAGGATTTTTCTTGGTCTATTGAAGCATCTTCACTCCTTATGATCAAAGTGTGAAGTTAAGACTTGACCATTTGAGTGAATGGTGTGGTTTACAATGTTAAAAGTCTACTAAAACCACACTGTTTTAAAGCATGAGTAGAAAGGCAGGCATGGAAAACAGCAAATAGTAAAAGGAATAGGAAGGCAACTGGAAATGTAAGAAAAACACAGAATGCACATGTTTCATGCTTTAACACACAGAGAGCATATGTCCAATAATTTATAGGCTTTTATCAATACCAAGTTTTTACAAACCCATAGCCTTTTCAGCCTTTCTTTGGAACGTTGTTGTCTTTGCTTACAATGTGCTTACACAGACTGTGACTTGACCCTTCCCAGGATGACTCAGTATTTTAATTAGGGGATTCTTTTAAAGTGAAAGTAATTTATTAACCAGTTTCTTCAGTGATCAGTACTGATAGTCTGTGCTGAGAAGGTACTGTTATGTTTCATTCATCAAATGTAGATGGGCTTGTTCTAACAAAGTAGAAGGGCTTCCTCAATTGCTCTTATACCACATTCCTTTTCTTACCTAGGGAGTCCTTCTTTAATTCTATGTTCTTCTGATACTAAGCTTTCCCTCCCTCTCTCTTCTGCATTGAGGATTATTGTTGATGCCCTTTTCCTTCACAATGAAAGGAATTTAAAGATCTATATAATTTTCTGCATATATGTGGGTGTGTGACAGTATAGGAATGAAGAGGGTTTGGGATCCCTTGGAGTTAGATTTATACAGGTGGTTATGAACTACTTGGAATGGGTATGAGGAACTGAACTCATTGCACTGCAAAAGTACTACTCGCTCTTAAGTGATAAGATATCTCTCCAGCCCTCAGAGTGCACTTTTTGGAGGATAAGGCTCTTTTTTTTTTTCAAGATAGTGTTTCTCTGTGTAACCCTGGCTGTCCAGGAACTCACTCTGTAGACCAGGCTGGCCTTGAACACAGAAATCTGCCTGCTTCTGCCTCCCAAGTGCTGGGATTAAAGGCGTGCACCACCACTGCCCAGCCGAAGATGAGGCTCTTATCTAACATATGTTCCGTTCCTAGCATAAGAGAAATGCTTATTTAATGAATATATTAATAAATAAGTTATTATTTGTGATTTCCTTATACTTCATGACAGAATATGAATCATTATGAATCTACAAGATAATTGTCTGTCTTTATATATTGTAAATAATTTATAGTTATTATTATTGCTTAAGCATAGTAGAAACAATGAGGCACAGAAAATAAGAGCACATATATTTTCTGTACAGGAATATGGCTGGTAATTTAGGTAATTTCAACCATTTCTGGAGCTTTCTAATCTATTCACATTTATATTATTTTATTTTATAATGTAAAAAACTCATTCAATGGAAGTGCTTATATAAACTCAAGGAATTCTTTTTGGAAATATTTATCAAAGGCTCTAAATAAGTTTCCTCCTTTTAGAAAGCTACCTGGGATCACAACAATATGTGTATAGCCACTGAGGTTACTCCTAGCAGATTCTTTAAGTTAGAGTCAAGTTATTAAATAAGCTGGGAATGAGGTTCATTTTTATGGACATGCCCAGGCTTGCCAAAAAGACATGGTTAGTTTACAAGTAGAAGTGGATTCATTAATAGCTCATTAATAGCTGAGTAGTACTCCATTGTGTAGATGTACCACAGTTTCTGTATCCATTCCTCTGTTGAAGGACATCTGGGTTCTTTTCATCTTCTGCCTATTATAAATAAGGCTTCTATGAACATAGTAGAGTTTGTGAACTTATTACATGTTGGAGCATCTTCTGGGTATATGCCCAGGAGTGGTATAGCTGGGTCCTCTGGTAGTACTATGTCCAATTTTCTGAGGAACCAACAAACTGATTTCCAGAGTGGCTGTACCAGCTTGTAATCCCACAAGCAATGAAGGAGTGTTCCTCTTTCTCTACAACCTTGCTAGCATCTGCTGTCACCTGAGTTTTTGATCTTAGCCATTCTGACTGGTATGAAGTAGATTCTCAGGGTTGTTTTGATTTGCAATTCCCTGATGACTAAAGATGTTGAACATTTCTTTAGGTGCTTCTTGGCCATTTGGTATTCCTCAGTTGAAAATTCTTTGTTTAGCTCTATACCCCATTTTTAAACAGGGTTATTTGGTTATCTGAAGTCTAACTTCTTGAGTTCTTCGTGTATATTGGATATTAGCTCTCTATCATATGTACGATTGCTAAAGATCTTTTCCCAATTTGTTGCTTGCTGTTTTGTCCTATTTACAGTGTCCTTTGTCTTTCAGAAGCTTTGCAATTTTATGAGGTCCCATTTGTCAATTCTTGATCTTAGAGCCTGAGACATTGGTGTTCTGTTCAGGAAAATTTCCCTGTGAGGTAACCCAATCACAAAAGAACACACATGATATGCAGTCACTGATAAGTGGGTATTAGCCCAATAGCTCAGAATTCTTAAGATACAATTCACAGAACAAATGAAGCTCAAAAAGAAGGAAGCACAAATTGTGGATACATTGGTCCTTCTTAGAAGGGGGAACAAAATATCCATGGGAGGTGATACAGAGAAAAAGTGTGGAGCTGAGACTGAAGGAAAGGCCATCCAGAGGCTGTCCCACCTGGGGATCCATCCCATATACAGTTACCACACCCAGACACTATTGTGGATGCCAAAAAGTGCTTGCTTGCAGGAGCCTGATATGGCTGTCTCCTGAGAGCCTCTGCCAGTACCTGAAAAATACAGAGGTGGGTGCTCAGAGCTAACCATTGTACTGAGTACAGGATCCCCAATGGGGGAGCTAGAGAAAGTATCCAAGGAGCTGAAGTTTACAGATCCTTAGGGGGAACAACAATATGAACCAACCAGAGCCCTCAGAGCTCCCAGAGTCTAAACCATCAAGCAAAGAGTACACACGGAGGGACACATGGCTCCAGCTGCAGAGGCTCCTCCTGTAGCAGAGGATAGCCTTGTCAGACATCAATGGGAGGAGAGGCCCTTGGTCCTGTGAAGGCTTAATGCCCTAGTGTAGGGGAATGTCAGGACAGGGAAGCTGGAGTGGGTGGGTTGGTGAGCAGAGGGAGGGATGATTGGATAGGGGGGCTTTCCAAGGGGAAACCAGAAAAGGAGATAACATTTGAAATATAAATAAAGAATTATCTAATAAAAATCAGCTACAGTGTACTCATATAAATAAAATAAATAAATATTAAAAAATTAAGAAAAAGAAGTGGAAATGGAAAAAAAAAATTGGGAAGCCCTCCTTGTAGTCATACTACCAGCAGGCATGGAGAGTTAGAACATGCTGATAGTACTGAGATATATCCAATGTAGTGAATCTTTCATTTAACATTCCCACTACATTCAGGAGAGTGTTGCTCTATTGTTACTCTTCCTATCTTACTGGTATGTTTAGTTTATCAAAACAGTCTCATTATTAAGCCTTGCTGACCCAGAATTCATATGTAGGCCAGGCTAGTCTCAAATTCATAGAGATTGGCTCGCCTCTCCCTCCTAAGTGTTGGGGATATTAGCATGCACCACCGTGCCCAACACTTTCTGCCTTGCTGACTTCTGCAGCTGTGACATTTCTTCAAAGCCCTAATTTGTCCTCCTGAGTTATTAATTCCTAGGTCTTGCATTCTACCATGTACCCATAAAAATATTGTTTTCTTTTGCTACAAAGAATGTTACTAGACAGAGTGACTTTTTCACATAGCTTCTTAGATCCTTGCTGTCTTGTGTCTTCAAAATAGAATGCTAATTTGCCTTCCTTACAGACAACTATGCAGACTGATAGAACACAGCCTGACACAAATTTGAGAACAATAGGCACTTGAAGTTCATATATCTACTTCTTCAGACATCTCTGTGAATGTTTTGCTTATGAAGATGGAACTTTGGGTTAAAGACTAGATGATTTATATGTGTGTGTGTGTGTGTGTGTGTGTGTGTGTGTGTGTGTTTGTATTATGTTTGTTTATGTACATGTATGCATGAGTGGGTGTCTAAAGTTGTTTGGACATGTTAATCAGAATTGTTCAGAGAGGTAGAGAAAAGGTGTCAACCGAAGTCTATAGTGAACAACCAGATGGTGAGCAAGATCCATTTGAGTAGATGTGGGTGAATGATAGAGTTTTAGACATGGAGGTGAGTCACATGGACTTCCACACAGCCAAAAATGCATGAGAATCAAGTGTAAAAACAAAGTTCCTTAGTGTGGATACCCATGGGGGCACGGATACCCCTATTGGATGTGTGTTAGCTGGTTTTTGTTCCTTTAGATTGCATTAGCCTCACTTTATATTGAACCAGCTGAATTCATTTCACTAATATTTATTGAGGTCACCTTCTATTCCAGGCAGTTCACTTCTTGCTTTTCTCCACTAACTACACTTCAAAATAACTTAAAGTAAAAATATGAATCAAATTCAGGCTTAATGGGTCAAGACTTGTCATCATTTGGAGTATTTAAAATATTTCAAAACAGTGGTTCTGAGACAGCAATAAAAGTGCCCTCCAAGAATGTCTGACACCTGGCAGACACTTTATAACAACAAAGACATGTGACCTAATACCACTTAGCTATGCATTGCCTATGTTAGTTTCAGGGCTCTTGTATTAAATGCTGATAGTAAAATTTGTAAGAAAATGATCACTTTTAACCAGCACCTAAAAGAGACAACCACAATCTGGTTAAGTTGATAGTAATATATTTTGCAACCTGTGCAAGGATAATAATAATCAATGACATTTGCAATCAGAAACTGGTAAAAATCAATGCCCAAAGTCTCAAGACTTTGATCCCTAGATCTCTGTCATAACTGCTTCCCTCCACTGAATAGTGAAAGCACTGCCCCAGCTGGAATATAAATAGGTGTGACCACTTGTCATTGGGACTTATGAATATTGCAGTTTAAATTTGATGCAGTTTGCTGTCAAGTATTTTCCTTGATTTTGTTTCTCTCCAATTTCATCAAACATAAATTAATGTTCAGCCAAAGAATATACACCAAATAAACAAATAAAATGTGTTGGCTGGGATCTGATCTTCAACTTCAGTTTGCTAGCCCTTGACAGAAATGAAGAAATGAGCATCTAGAACTCCCAAATCAAATGATATAAGTTACTGCATGCCTCAACAGGTGGGGTAGCTTGCAGGAGATATACTGTGGATGAAGGATCTGCCACCCTGGTATGAAGCACTTAAAAGACTGCCATTAGGATGTGATCCACTGGCCATAGCACAGTGAGGCTATGTGAGAGCCTGACACCACTACTGTGGAAACACTTGCTGGAGGTTCTATGGGCCTTGAAATTCCAACATCCTTTGCAGGTGCTGTTATTTAGATGAAACATGGCACTAGAATTGGTTGCTGTATGACATAAGTTCCTTGACACACTATAGCACCTGCTCTTTTCAAATAAAAGTCAGTTCGGATTTCATTAGACACTTTTCCACTATGGTAGAATATTAGTACAATATGTCTTAGAAAGCAGAAAACTCATCTCTTAGAAATCCAGTCATCTTCCAGCTTGTTAATTTACTCCTTGCTGGCCCTGGGGAAAACCCATGTGAGGTTTACAAGATGGATTTTCCAGGACACAGGCCCTCCAGTGATGAATGATTCGGTCAGAATGAGACCGTGGGTTGTAAAGGAACTGAGAAGGACTTGGCCTTCTTTGTCTCTCTCTGCAGCCAAGGGTGCCCTGCTTGGTAAATGCCTATGAATCTTACAATGGCGGCTGGTGTCCACCGTAGACAAAAAAGATACTCAAGCAGAAAGACAAAGATACAATCTTATGTTAAAATCTCTTTTCATTTACAGTGGTTTCACATGTTTCAGTGGGACCTGAAAAGGCGGGGGGCGGGGGGGCTGGCTTAATGAACTTCTGGACGGCAAAATAAAACACAACTGGATTGTTTGTTTAGCTTCTGTGTATGGGAAAACATATACCATGCTGCTTGCTAGAATCTGGGTTTTTGTTTTTTGTTTTGTTTTCCTTTCCTTTTATTCACAGGTCTTAAAAATTGTTTGTTCAGTTCCAAAAGTAAAATGAAATCCCCCTTTTCTCTTGCAGTAAGCATATGCTGGCATTATTGGGCTAGGGATTTTTCTTTACTATCTTTCTAGAAATAGGAATATGCTGGCGCCACGTGGCCACATTCCATTCACATCCAATAGCAATAGTACCTTAGCAGCAGGCAAATGGCTCCTGAGACAAAACGTAGCAGTGGGAGGAAGGGTTCCTTTGCAGGCCTTATTACAGAGAATCCCATTATTCAGTCAGCCTGTCAACTGCACACAGAAAAACATCTCTTACATCAGCTACATTCATTTCTTGGCCTCGTCTTTGACTAAAGAAGATCCAATTTGGCCAGTGTCACTTGTTTCTTTCTAACTAAACTGCATTTCTGTGTTGTGCTACTCCAGTGCTCTTTACTCTGATGCAATTCAAACCACTAGATCTCTCTCTCAGAACCCTCACAGTGGTCTCCTTTCGTTTGGCCTGTCCTCTCACGTGGGTCCTGGGCCTTGTCTGTTTACTGGAGATCTCCTTGTCCTGCTGGGTGGATGGTCCAAGAAACTAGCACTGTTTTTCATCTTTCCCAAGATGTTTTTGTTTGTGTTGATTTGTGCTTGTGTATTGATTATTTGTGTATTAATCAGAACAGATGTTCACTCAGCGCAGATATCATGACTACAGGGAAGCATAGGCTTTGTTTTATTCTGTCATAAGAATCAGAAGACTACTTGTATCTTTTTTATTATTATGAACTTATTCTTCTCTCATCCATTACATCCCATCCACAGTTTTGCCTCCCTCCTCTCCCCCTTCCTCCCTACAACCTCTCACCCTCGCCATTCTTTCCTCCTTGTTTCCCTTCAGAAAAGAATAGGCCTTGCAAGGATATCGAACAGACATGGGTGTCAAGTTGCAGTAAGACTAGGTACCTCCCGGGATAGTAAGACTGGACAAGGCAACTGAGTAGAAGAAAAGGGTTTCAAAAGCAAGCAGGTAAATGGGCTACAAACATGCGGGCGTGCGCACTGTTAGGAGTCCCACAAGAAGACCAAGCTACACAACCACAGCGTATAAACAGAGGGATCACACCCATGCAGACCATCTAATTGTTAATTCTGTCACAGTGAGCACCTATGAGAACAGGCTAATTGATTCTCTGGCGTTTTCTTGTGTTGTCCTTGACCCCTCTAGCTTCTAAAACCTTTTCTCCCTCTTCCACCAGATTCCCCAAGTGCTGCCTAATGTTTCTCTGTGGGTCTTTTCATCTGTTTCCATCAGTTGCTGGATAACGCCTCTCTGATGATGATTATGTTGCACTCCACTCTGTCACTCTACTAAAATGTCATTGGGGATCATTTCAGCATTTTTTTCTTTCTGTGTTTGTTTTTGTTTTTGCTGGTCATCGTTGGTTCTATTCTGGGCTCTCCTGGCTCTGGATTCTGGCCCTTCAGGCATTATCAGGTTTGTGCATTCTAGTGGCCTCAAACTGGACATTAGTGTATAGGAGAGTGAATATATCCATATCTATCATCTTGCACGAAACCTCTATATTTTAAGGGGAAAATCTGAAGAGAAATGTGATGTTCAAAACAACACCCCCCCAAAAAAAAACCCAACCAAAAACAAAAACAAAAACAAAAACAAAAAACAAAACACAAGCCAAAACAAAACAAAACAGTATTTGCTCTCTTTTTCACATTTGGCAGACAGAACTCACTGATCCGAACTCAGCAAAATATTCTTATATGGTTAGACGCTGGTAGAAAAGACTCTCTTTTATTTCAACTATATGTTGCTTAAATGAAGTAATCAAATGCTGTGTGTGGTAGTTTGAATAAGAAATGTTTCTCATAGACTCATATGTTTAAACACTTACTTAGTCCCCAGTTCTGGGGGTTGTTTGAAGAGACAATGTAAAGTCTTACAATTTTCTCTCTCGTATTTGTGGTTGAACAAATAATCTCTAAGCTTTTTGTACTAGACACCTGCTAGTCCCTCTTTATCCCTTATGAACTGATACCAGAGCCCAAATAAATTCTTACTTATATGAGGCACTTTTGGTTATAGTGCTTTGATATCACAAAAGTAACTGTCTAGATTCTTTCTTCATTGGAGACAAAAACTGTACTCATTTTCATTAATTGTAACAAATAAGTTCGACCTTTTGACTTTCCCTTTTTGGTTTTAAATAGAAACTTTTTGAATTTGTATTTTCAATAGGAATATATTTCACATTGCTAAAAATAAAATTGAAAGCTCTTTTCTTACTATTGTTCTTAATATCTTAATATCTTGCTCAATTATTTTTTCATAACTATTTTCCAAAGTCACTTAAAATAAGTTCTAATTGTTTCGTAGTGTGTAAACATTAACAATAAACACTGCCGAACAATGAGAATTTTGGCACAGATTAGCTGTCTGTGACACTTACTTCTGTGCACTTGACATGATGCTACATGGAATCAGTGGTATTGAAAGACTTTATGTTTTATACAAGAGAAGTTTAGGTACACGGCACTTTATAAATTATGTAAATTTGCAATGCACACACTTATAAAATTCAAATTTAATTCATGACCTTGATTAATTATCTCAACCTTCAAAAGTCACAGCTAATATTAAATTTTTCTTGGACTTATAGTTAAATGATACCTAATTTCAGTAAAAGAAACCATGTGCTGTAGAGTTTTGATAATATATCAAATAGTTCCCTGGTTCTAAGAAGTGTCTCTTTATATAATAGACACAGGAAAAAGTAAGATTTTTTTGAGAATAATATTGATAAGGCAGAAACAGCATTACTATCAGAAAACAAGTAATTATCCTAATGGGGAATTCCACCATGCATTGAGACACATGGAGACCCAATTTCAGACATCTGGCTTGCATTGTGTGGGGGATGAGTGGCATCTAACTGTTATGAAAACCTTTCAAAAACAGCTACTGACTTGAATTATTGCTTGTATGTGTTTGTTTGGGGTGTTGTCGTTGTTGTCACCTTTTTTTCAACCTTTTAAGGTTTTTGTTTTGTTGTGTATCATTTTGGTGGTAGGAAGGACTGAGATCAAACCTAGGGCCTCACTAATGTGAAGCAGGAACTACTTATAGAATCAAGTCCCCGACATTCTTAGGGCTTTCTTAAATGCTAACCCCCTCCACTTCTACAATTCCAAAGTCAAGTTAACTCTCTGTCCAGTTCACTTTTTCATCTACATTCTCTGCATGTCCAGATCTCACATTGCCTGGTCAAGAGCAATCATCTTAAATGTTTCTTCTTTGTAAATTGCTTCCTTCTTATCTTCCTTATTGCTGTATACTGTCTGTGACTTTCTCTTTCTGTCTTCATCTAACTCTTCAGTTCTCTTCTAGCCAGAACCTTCATAAGTCTGGCATCGGTTCCTTTTGACTATATATTTTGACTACATCATTTTCTTAAAAGATATTTTTCCTCCAGTGTCATGTCCCCTAAGTTGTTATGGATTTTTTTCAGAGATCCTCCATTTTGGCATTGCTGACATATGTATTTCTTTATTGGTAAACTTTCTAGTGCCACATAGGACATTTAGCCACATCCCTGCATTCTATGTACTTGCTGCCAATAAAACTTCTTTTCCATTTGTGACAATCAAAATATCCCAGACATTGTCAAATGTTTTTAGAGAACCAAATGACAATCATGGTTTTGACTTGTATTTGTTTTCATTCATTTAAAATGTGCTTTTATCTAACATAGATAATATCCAATATAGAAACAGAGACCAGAGCCTCTTATTATAATTCATTTGTGCTTTGATGAAGATTGTATCCTAGAATCATATAGCAGGATATAAACTTAACTTGAGAGACAGTCTATTTTTAGTGATCTCTCTCTCTGTTATAGTTTCCATCTGAGGGAGATAAGGTTTGCTAATATTCAGACAACCTGGGCACTGGGCAGTGTCAAATAAAGGAATTCCTTCAAAAACTGTTCCATCCCTGCTGTGAAGAAACATGAATGCCATTTTGGAAGACCATTATAAAAGAGCCCAGCTCCTTCACCTCTGCTATTTTCTAATCTTTCCAATGATAATGTCATAAAAAAATTCATACATGATTATGTATACTTATACAAATTTCTGCAAGAAAACTATATAAAGAAAAACCACTATATGATTGATTTCCAGTTTATAAAATTATAGGAATGATACTAAATATAAATAGAAAACAGGCTGAGTGCACAGGAATGAGTGCATTAGAATTAGAAGAGTTTCTTGTTTCATTTTTATTTATTTTTATGTATGTGTGGAAAATCTACTGGGCCTCAGATCATTGACATGATATAATGAATAAATCCATTTGATGTTTAGAATATTATTAATTTGCAATCTTTAATTGAAGTGTAAGTTCTACCTAAAACTATTAGTACTGAAACAAACACAGAAATGAACATCTGCCTATCTTGTAAAAGAAAAGGACATGCTTATTTAAGACTAAAAATAACTTTTCCATTATCAAGTGAACACTGAATTATAAACTCTAATATTATGTTAGTATTTTTAAAATACTCTGAATGTACATGTGTGTATAATAGATATTCTTTTAAATATTTTGCAGTTACATAGCAACCACTTTTCTTCACAATTTTTGGTTGATAATGACAAGATGTCAGAGACTTTTCTACTTCGTTTGTTTAGATCTGGTTGAATATTTGTGGAATATTCATACTTTCTACTTTTCTGAATTATATTTACTTTTGTATCCTTTTCTGTTACATTTTCTGTTGCTCTCCATAATAGTCTCAATTTGAGAGTTTTCCATTCTATGATTCACTGCTATTTTTCAAGCTTTCTTTGTCTCCTCAAATATGCTGTTGTAGAAAATGGCTAATGGAACTCCAGGCTGATGGGTGAACTCAATGGGGAGTTTGAGGTTTCTCTTTGCTTTTTTGTTTTGTTTTGTTTTGTTTTGTTTTTCATAAGTCTTCATTGTTGAAGGATGTAAATATACATTCTGATGCACTGAATAATGGTTCAAACAGACAAAGAAAATGACTCCAAATTTATAGAATTATTTCACATATTGGAATTTCAAGAAATTGTTTCTGACAGGTATTTTATATCCTGGGGTGTTTGCATTACTATGTACTTCCTGTTTTAAAGTAATTTTTTAAAAAAAAGTATATATCTCTTGGTTTGAAAGAATCAAAAGCAAATTTCTTGATTCCCTGTCTAGAGTTTCCTATATAAAGTAAATAAAAGAATTATTTGGTAAGTAAGGATAGAAAACAGAAAATGTGTTACTAACTTCAATGCATTCTCTAGGTACTGGAGATGATGCAGAAAAAAAATAAGTTTGTTTCATATGAAATTCATAGGCAGTGGTAAGAGGCATTGTAATCCTAATACTGAATTAGAAGACTAGCCCAAAGAAAGGTAGTGGGAAGCTCATACAGTGTTGACAAGGAATACCCCGCTACTGTAAACACACACACATAGGAGAGCCTGACCTGGTGTGGAGACTCTCAATGTACCTCACCAAAAAGTACTATTGGGACTGTGATCTGTATGATGGGCAGAAATCTGTAGACACAGATCTTGGTCCAAGATTTCGGGCAAATGGTACAGCAGCTGCAAAGGCCAGGAGGCATCAAGAAAAATTACACTTCCAAGGAACTGAAAGGATGTGGAATCTTTCTGACAATCCTGAGTTCATTTACCACAACTGCAAGGTCACCATGGTTTCCAAGAGAAAACTGTCTTGACCATGCAGTGAAAACTCAGCATCACCAGGACCCATGCCATATTTTGGGTGAGTTCTGATGCTTTTGTTGGAGTGGTAAAGCATCAAGGAAGTAAATTCTTCTTTGAAGGAACGTTCTTCTTGTTAGGGGAAATAAAACTTAGAAAGGAGGAGGAAGAAAAGAGAGAAAGCCAGAGACAGAGGCATACAGACAGTAGATATTTAAGTATTTTTCTGAAGTGCCCCAAATCCAGACATGACCAAAGTTAGTCTGGCGTTTCTAATGAGAATGGAGCACTTTCAAGAGGCCACTGAAGTATCTGTTAGATACAAAAGACATTTAGAAAGAAAAAAATGTACATATCACAACCAGGGCATATATAAAATCATTCCTTGTGTTCCCAATTCAAATATATATGACCATATGCAGCAGAAAGGGAAATGATTAAGTGAGTTAAAAAATAAACATAGAATGTCTGATGTAATTTTATTTCAATGATTCTAGTGTGTACTGATTATAGATGAGGTCTGTATGTTCTGGGTATGTATGTATGTTTTGGGTATATATTTAGTGTACAAAAATAAAAATGAAAAAAATCTGCAATCCTAGAAAATGAAATTATTGATTTTTTTGTTGCATTTTTTTTGTATTTTAAACCAAAAATTTATGTAAGACTGTATGTAAACCGCTTTTAAAGGCTTATTCATTCCTCAAGTATATGCATAAAAATATTTAAAGGTGTCAGAAGGGAACTCTATTTTATTAAATAAAGAATAATTTATTTTAATGCATCCTAATTAAAAAGAAGTTAGAACACCTTCTACCGTAAGGTGTCAGATCATCTCCCGGGGTTAGAATGCTTTCCTGTATATCCTCACTTTCCTATCATACACCAAGTAGCCTTCCTGGAAGGCTACCAGAGCTATTGTGAGGAAGCCACATGCTTCTTGTCTCTTCTTGTACAAAGCTTACAGATCTTAGAGACAGAGACAGATGAGGGCTCTTTTATTTTAATTGTGCAAATGAATCTACCCCCTAGAGTAAGGATGTGCAACCATGATGAGAGAAGAGATTCTCTAGATCAGTGTAAGGCATATCGAGATTGGTTTAGTCAATCTTTTCACTTCCAAGCTTTTCAGTGTCAATTGACACTGGATCAAATATTGATGTTTTACATACTGACAATTACTTTATTACTCTAGTTAGTCATCAAGCCACAGATTACTTGGAGCCTAAAGAGTAGGTTAGTGGTTAGAACTCTTACTGATCTTTCATAGGACCTGAATTTGGTTTCCAGAAACCAAGTCATGCAGCTCACAAACATCTATTAAGTCCAGTTCCAAAGAATCTGTCATCTCTGGCCTCCAAGGCACCTGCACACATGTACAGACACCCATATACAAGCACATACACATACACACACAGCATGGAAACACTCACATATACACAAACACACACCACACAGAAAAACACACACAAACACACACCACACAGACACAAACACACAAACACACACATACACACGACACACTACTTGACAGACTGTACATGCAGAAGTTGCAGAAATTATATACCTAATTTAAATTATTATGTGTAATTGATCCACATTGTGATTTTCCCCCCTGTGGTCACTTTGTGAAAGGGAGAAATATAAAAATAAAAGGTAATGTATAAATGTAAAATAAATAGGAGAAAAATTAAAAGGCCCAACTTAGATTGGCCTTTTTAGATGGAGACTTTTGGCTCCAAGCCTAACCACACCAGTTCACTCCTCGATGCCCACGTGGTAGAAAAGAGAACCACTTTAGCAAATTGATCCAAACTCCACACATGTACCTTGGTGCCTACTCAGTGTAATTGTTCCATGCCTTGACTTAAAACTGTCTGGTGTATCTCTACAATCTTGGTTGAAAATTTCAAAGTCCTTAGCAAGACACACAATCTTTTAATAACAAAACTCCTACCTACTATTCCTGACACACTTTCAACTCTAACTGTATGCTGTAAAAATGTCGGTCCGTAACACAGGCCCGAAGCCTGTAAAACTAAAAAGTATGAAAGTATCAAAACTTTGAAATGTTTTGATTAAATATACCAAGGTCGCCTGTCTAAGGTAAGAAGTAGATTTGCTTTGATAACCGATTAGTTTATAACAGTGAAGTTAATTCACAAAGCAATAAATCCTTAGCTTTGTCTGAACAGAATTTGTAGCTTTGAGTTATCGATGTTTTTATTCTTAGGATGATAAATTTTTAAAGATTTAGATAATTTTTTTCTACTACTAGTACTTGCCTTTTTTATGCCATAAATACAGCTCTTGTAGACTGCTGTGCAAATTCAGATTCTAAAATAGAACACAGAAACTAACACATTAGAGATGATTGCAATGTTTTATTCTGACCCTTGCTTTTCAGAACTAGGGCTAGTTTGAACTATGTTATGGTCCTTGAACTCTGGGCATTTGAAAGGGACCACTTTACTTTCTTAATACAGGGACCAGGAACACATCATTAGAAATTATAACAATATTTATTGCTTACATGGGATTCAAGAAGGGACTATATATTACATGAGATTTAACAAAGTACTGCATAATTTTCTGTGTATTTTTCACTTGATCCTAAAGTCCTCATGCTTAAAAGCATGTGAAAAATCTGCATTAAATTCCAGTCAAAAGATCATGGTTTCCACTCCCAAGTTCTCTGTGGGAACACCAGGGAGAAAACAAGATCTTGATGTGCTACTGTTGCTGTTCCCTAATAGCATTTAGTACAATAATCCACTGAAGTTGGAGCTTTCTTGGTCCCCACCTAAATGACCTCCATATTCTCATATAAAACTTCCACTTACAATGGTTTAAAATGCCTTGCAAATCATCAGTGTTGAACAACTGCAACAAAACAAATCCATGTCAGAATCAGGAAATCCCTTCATATCAAACCATATTCTTCCCTGAAGGACAGGTCAGTACAAGTCATTTCAGCTGCCTCCTAGCATACTCAAAAACCAAGGTGCCCTATCTTACATCCCATGGCTCTGTGGGTGGTCTGTCATTCTGATAATGGTAGCCTGGCAAGAACTCTTGGGATATATGCAGGATCGTTTTTAGTTAAAGCAAATCTTAAAAATAGCTTTATAATGCATTTTGTAAAATGAGTAATTGGCTTTTAATATATGCTTTGCAAGCTTAGCTTTCCAATAATGAAAGAGAAACCTGACCTGAAAAGTCCAGCATAAATTAATATTTAAAATTAAAGTAAGTAGCTTAGTAGTAATGTCATGCTAAGTTAGTTTACACTTCTGAAATAATGATATTTCCAAGCCCATGTTCACTTCAACTCTCGTGGTTTCTGTGGTGATTTATGAATCATTTGATATTTTATTATCTCCACTAATCTGAAAATGATTTTTGGCAATTTGTCAGCAATAAGGGCTACAAAGTAAATATTTTATCTTTCAATATAGTTTATAAATAAGCACTATTTAAAGCTTGAGGGCTGTCTTTAATAAAGCAGCATAATACAGTTTCAGTTTGATTTACTTATAAAGCTTTATCAGCAATATTTCATGTATTATTCATGTGAATATTTTGACTAATGAATCAGTATCCTATTAATAACTTTTCAAACCAAGAATGATCTTCATGGTCATTGTGATACTGAAGCAAACAACAAAATCAAAATTATCTTTGTGGAGGAGACCAAATAAATGTGAGTAAATTATTCTGCATGTGTGGATGTTCTTGTATTTAGTTAATTAAGCCAAATACTTTGCAATGTATATCAATCATTATCAAGATATATATTATAGTGATATATTTTGGAGCTTTTTAGCTATTTAAGTTTTCCCAGGACTTTAGTGCACTTTTGTGGATGATTATATCATCTTAC
>JADRCD010208605.1:14324-26149 GCA_019843815.1 Montemys delectorum | reverse complement strand
TGTGTGTGTGTGTGTGTGTGTGTGTGTGTGTGTGTGTGTGTAGGTAAGATGTTAGTGTCAGGTGTCCCCTCTGTTGATCTCTACCCTATTTCCTGAGACAGGGTCTCTCAGTCAATCTGGACCTAGCCAATTAAGTTAGCCTGGCTGGCCAGCAAGCTCTGGGGCGTCATTTATCTCTGCATCTCAGCAGTGGGGCTCCAGATGCATGGCTTTTAAATGAGTGCTGGAGATCTGAACCCAGGTCCGCATGCTTGTCCAGCCAGGACTTTACCCACTGAGCCATTTCCCTCCTCCCTGTCATTTACATTTTAAATATTATGGTAGTATCTTCCCAAAAGACTTGTGTATTGAAAGTTTGATCCCAATTGCTAAAGCTGGTTTTGGAGGCTCTATAAAGCTTTAGGAGATGAGGGCTAACTGGAAGAAGTATGTCACTGGGACTGTGCCTCAGAAGGGTATATAATGTTCCTGCATCCTTCCGGCCTCTCTCTCCCATCCGACGAGGGCAGAGCAGCCTCTGCCACACACTCCCGCCACCGTGGACTTTTCCTCCCCAAGAACCAGAACCAAAGTCCAGGAAGAGTACACTTGCACCTCAGAAAGTCCTGTCTCTCCTCAGCTGTTTTTCCCGGGAACTTGGACTCAGTGACATAAAGATAATTTACATATACTAAATTTACATATCATGGATTGTCATTTGCATAGCTAAGAAGGGGGGGAGGATGGATGAAAAAATGCTTATTATCAGTACAGTGAGTCAACCTGAAGACTCATCTCTAATCAGACCAGGCATTGAGAGAATTATTGACAGGAGACGAGAAAACAGTTCAGCATGGAAGAGCCATTAAAACTCAGAGTCTAGGGACCAAGGCTGGAACGCTCCCTTTCAGGAGACCCCATGGAAAACAGCAGTTATCTCCATACTTAGCGGTTACAACCATTTAGCCCAGGTACTCTTATTCTGGAGTCTATGATCCCATAAAGAGCCTCTGGGAAGCACTCAGAGTCCGAAGACGTCTATGGGAAGAGGGAATTACGCTTTCATCTTGGATAACCTCTAACTGAAAATTAGCATTCTGTCAATGACGAATGTGGGCGACCAACCACAGAACCATTAGCTGAATCAGAGAATTTGCCACCCAAATAAATCACTGATATTTTCATATCAAATTATAGCTGTTGTAGATATCTCCAAATATCATTTTCACACATCGGTACTCCAGCATGATAGTGCTTATCATCCCCGCTGCCAGCTCTCACTGTTCAAGCGTTAAAAAGTGCATTTATTGCTATCTGCTGCATTTTTAATACTTGTGAGCCTATTTTAATTGAATTGGCTTATTCTTCAACTCTCTTTGTTTGTATCTTTTATGTTGTTATTTAAAACCATTACTTCCTGGAAGCAAGGTTTTAGCTTTTATCTGGGTCTGTGTGAGCGACATCTATGGCAATACATTTTTTAAAAAAGTCCTAGAGAGCTTAATTTAGTAGCATAATTAATGATCTGAGAAAATGGCCATGAATTGAGTTCAGAACCAGTATGTATAATTAATATGTAAATGTATCTCTGTGAATTTTATGTTGTGGAAATATCAACAGAATATGCTTTCAATTTAACTTAACAATATGTATGTTTATTTTCCCTCTATTTTATGCTTTTCTGTATTCCACAAAATTTCTACATTGATGTCATGTGATTCTTGAAATCAGAATTCTACTGAGGGGAATTAAAATAAGCTTTTGTTATAGACTATTATATATTATCTTTACCAGGCAGCATGGGCATAAACTCAAGCCCATACTTCATAGAAAAAACATATATAAGAACAAAATGTAGAAAATAATTGGGTAATTAGTGGTGTATACCAAATATTGTTTCGAATATCATTTATTTAATCACAAGTTTATATAATTTAAAATGCAATGAAAGATAGGTCTAATAACTCATTTGCAAGATTGCTGAGGATTTAACAGTAGGCTTATGCAATCTAGAAGCCACTTCAGGCATGCCACTGGGAGGAGTCAAAAGCAAGGGACACTTGTGGCTCTCAGCTGCCTTTGCACTCTCCACTGTGGTCTAGGAGTGGGGAGAAGCATTCCTGTGGCCTTTGGGGCACCCACTCATCCTCTTTCCTTCCTGCCTGGCTCCCACTCCAGATGGCTAGAGCACACCTGTAGACTCCACGTCGCTTACTAGTGAGGAGGACTTCTCACTCCAGGCCTTCCTCCCTCCTTGCTGGGCTGTCATTCTGCCCACCTCTTTCAGAGAGCCTTTTATGATACACCACCTGCACTCAAGTCCTATTTCCGCTGCCTCAGGACCCAAGGCCTGTCCATTTCCCTGCACCATCTGCCCTCCTGTCCATAGCCTTCCAGCAACCAGTGAGAGAAATTGGAACCAGGAAGCAAAGAAGAAAAATGTGGACTCTTAAGGAATTCTGCAAGATTGGCAATAGGACCAGCATGGATCAGGGCACTGTGCAATACCTCAGGATGACTGAGCCCTGGGCAGGGGCAAGGTAGGAAGGGAGTGAAGGAAAGGGGACAGTCCAAGTCACCTCATGGGCTGTGTCCGAAGGGCTGTCTTCAGGTCTTCCACAACTTGGCTCCGCTTGTCTGTCTCCTCATCTTCAGTTTCATACAGGTTCTGCATCTGAGGCCCACAGATAAAGGGGACAGAAGTCAGTCTGTTTGCCTGCCAGACCTCTGGAAGCTTCTGGACCACAGGGTAGCTGTGACTGGAGAGGGCACACTTCCCTTGGGAAGGGTGGGGACACAGAGAATGTTCTGCTATGACAGACTGTGGGAGAACCCAGGTTCTGGTCTGTGACTTAACTTTCTGTATGTAGGAAATAGAGAGAATTACTGTCCCGACCTAGTTCCCAAAAATATGTGATGTCCAATTGAGTTAATATGTGCTTATCTAGGTAAGAGGACTCCGAGGTCTGAGGAGGCGGATCATGTAAGATCTCAAAATTGCTGGAAAGTTGCTGAGCCTCAGCGGGTATGGCCCTGAAGAGCAGGAACGATGGTTTGGTGTTGGGGATCCACGGATTTCCAAGACCTGTCTGTGTAGAGGCAAGGTAGGAGAAGAGTGGACACTCACCGCAGCCATGGCATTGATCTGGTCAATGTAGTACTCAGGCCAACTGGTTGCCAGCTTGTTGGGATCCTCCTGCTCCTGAAACAAGAATGATGGTCTTAGGGATGTCCAACCTGTGGCCCATGGATCTCAGGATAGCTTACAACTGTGGCCCAACACATTAGTAGCTGATAGTGCCATGCCACAATGTCAAAGGGCTGGGTGCTTCCATTTGAAGTCTGTAGAAGGATCAGTTTCCAGCCCTGCCCACAAGGGCAATCTGTGCAATTGGCAAATCCTCGCCATGATTCTGTTTCTTTCTCCGTGAAATATTGACAATGTATACGGATTTGTATGACCACCAAGGGAGGGCAGAAACTGTGCAGAGGTCATTTTCAATAAACCCTGTGCGCAAACTCTAAAATAGTGGTCCTGCTATCCCTATTCTGCCTATACATAATAAAACATCATTTTATGATTGTTGAGCATCATACAAATTTATATTTTTTTGTGTGTACACATGTAGATGAAGGCCTAAGCACAACCCTGGGATTACAAGCATGAATCAACAATCATTTTTAAAAATGTGGTTGCATGGATTTGAACTCAGGTCCTCAAGCTTGCAGAGCAACCACTTTACTGACTAAGCCTTCTTCCCAGCCCACACTTGTTTTTGTTTGTTTGTTTGTTTGTTTGTTTTTACTGTTTGCTTCAGAGTCTTAGTGTACTGAGTATTGTTCCTTAGCCACTGTCCACAAAGTCTCTTATTGGCCCAGAGTTCATTAGCTGGTTTAGGACAGTGACCCAGCAAGCCCCAAGGGATTCCATGTGTCTCTGTCAACCTTGGGGTTATAAATGTGCTGGCTACTACATGTGACTTGCATAAGCAGGCATAAGAGGGGAAGTGACACTTCTCATCCTAGCATCTCACTGACCCTGACCCAGCCTGAGAATCTGACCGGTGCCTGCTCATGGGTTTTGGAATAGAGAATCCTAATTCTCAGAAGGTAAGCCTGAGTGAATGGGGAGGCTTTTCTTGCCTTTGAGTTTTTAAAATGAGTTTTACGTGCGTGTGTGTGTGTGTGTGTGTGTGTGTGTGTGTGTGTGTATGCAGGTATACTGTGTGAAATGCTAATATGTGAATGTATGTAGGTGCGCATGCACATATTGAAGCCAGAGGACAAACTCGAATACCCTTCCTCAGGAGCCATTTACCCTATTTTCTTTGAGATAAGTTCTCTCATTGGGATCTGGAGCTCACCAATTCAGCCAAGCTCTTTATCTCAAGAAGCCCTAAGGATTTTCCCATCACCATCACCCCAAGACTGGGATCACAAGCATGAATCAACGATCATTTTTAAAAATGTGGTTGCATGGATTTGAACTCAGGTCTTCAAGCTTGCAGAGCAACCACTTTACTGACTAAGCCCTCTTCCCAGCTCACACTTGTTTTTCTTTACTGTTTGCTTCAGAGTCTTAGTGTACTTAAGACTATCTCTTGATTAAAGAAAGAGTGAGTAAATAAAGAATTAAGCATCTCTCTCTCTCTCTCTCTCTCTCTCTCTCTCTCTCTCTCTCTCTCTGTGTGTGTGTGTGTGTGTGTGTGTGTGTGTGTGTCCCTGCTAGGGACTGAGGTAGAACAGGAGGGGTTAAGAATGAGGACCACCTTCTTCTTGCTGCAGTAGATCTGCCATTTCTTCTCTGGTGGTAGTGCAAACACGGCCTCTCGGTTTTTATCTGTGAGGTCCAATTCATCCTACAATGACAAGAAGAATCATGCCTGAATATGAAGCTGTACCAGAGATTAGAACACCCCAAGCCATCCCTTAGCCTTATCTTTCTCCTAGAGAGTATCACACACATATACCCCGTAAGGTATTTCTTGTTTTACTAGAAGCAAAGCTCTAAGCCAGTACCCCAGCCAAGTCCAGCTTCCTCTTCCGGATGTTGCTTTGCTTCCAGCCCACACACTGTCTTTGCAAAGCCCCTTCCTGCTCCAGGCCGCCCCGTTCCTCCCCCTCTGCTTTGTCTGCTAAGACCTTAGGTTGAGGCCTGACAATGAAAGCCCTGGCCAGGCCTTTAGATCTGCCTTCCCTTTCTCCCAGATCTCCCATCCTCTGCCTGCCTATTGATCTCTCCTCCAAATTTTCCTGGTTCTTTCAAGCTGGGTTGAGGAAGCTGGTGAGGCCAGAGGCTGAGCAGTGGAAAGGGTACACCACCCTAACAGAGACAATTGCATTGACCTGAAGCTGTTCCACCATCAGGACACCAGGGGAGGCTGAGGAAGGCTCAGGGCTCCATCAGAGGAGCAAGCCTCAGAGGTTGTCACAGTTTGGGGTCACTTTCCTGGTGATGTTAGTCACTCTATAGGCTTGGCCATGCTGGGTAGCTCCTGAAGAGCTGTGTGTGTGTGTGTGTGTGTGTGTGTGTGTGTGTGTGTACACATAGTTGTGCCTATCCATGTGTACACCAGAGCACAACTTCGGGTGTTGATCTTCAGGGGCTATCTTTTGTTTGTTCCTGAGACAAGGTCTTACCTGGGATTCACAGAGTTTGCTATGTTAGAAATCTGTCTGCCTCTGCCTCCCTTGTTGGCAAGTCATCTGCCAACATTTTTCTTTTAGATGGGGGCTCTGGGCTCAGACTCACATCCTTATTCTTCTGTGGCAAGCACTTTGCCAAATGAACTGTCCCCACAGCCCTTGTTTAACTTAGTTTTGAGATAGGCTAACTCTGCAGGCCAAGAGGGCCTGAAACTTGCTATGTAGCACAGACCTGCCTTAAACTCCAGCCCTGGCCCATTCCCCGAAGCTTCCCTTTGGAAGGTTCTTTACCATGAAACTTATGAGCTATTTAAAGGATCATCAAAGAAATGGTTAAAAAGCCATGTGGGGAACATAATATGCTTTTCAACTCAGTTGAGAGCTAATCTGGTTTATGTATGTGATACTGAGGAATGAGAGTGCTAGGTAAGGGCTCTACCACTAAGCTACAGCCCCAATGCACACTATGAGATTTTAAGAAGCAAAATGAAAACACTTATTAAGGCCACAAAGTATAAT
This sequence comes from Montemys delectorum, assembly GCA_019843815.1. Lineage (NCBI taxonomy): Eukaryota > Metazoa > Chordata > Mammalia > Rodentia > Muridae > Montemys > Montemys delectorum. Next base: position 20,005 of record JADRCD010208605.1, on the reverse strand, counting down.
ATTAATCTTTATATTTTCAAGTGTGATAAACAGTAAAAGTTATATATATACAGGAGGTATAAAACTAATATCTGTAATATTTCTCCTTTTTGTTTCTTTTTTTTTGTTTCTTTTTTTTTGTTTGTTTTATTTTGTTTTGTTTTTCGAGAGACAGGGTTTCTCTGTATAGCCCTAGCTGTCCTGGAACTCACTCTGTAGACCAGGCTGGCCTCAAACTCAGAAATCTGCCTGCCTCTGCCTCCCAAGTGCTGAGATTAAAGGTGAGCACCACCACTGCCCGCCTTCTCCATATTTTTAATCAAAACAGAACTTTAAAATATTTAGTGTGTGTGTGTGTGTGTGTGTGTGTGTGTGTGTGTGAGAGAGAGAGAGAGAGAGAGAGAGAGAGAGAGAGAGAGAGAGAGATGAGTACAGGTACCCGTGGAAGCTAGAAGCGGGGCTCAGATCCCCTGGATCTGAGGTAACAGGCAGCTGTAAAGCACTCAGCACGGTGCTGGGAGCCCGCCTTTAGTGGGCAGGAAGAGCAGCGAACACCCTTCACCACTCTCAGGCATCTCCCCAGCTCTAAGGCCTGAGAGATGATATTTAAGACTTCTCTTTCCCTAGGTCAGAACTGGTAAGTAGAAATGTAATGGTAATGGTATATTTTAAAATGTTCTAGTCACACTAAAAAAAAAAATAAAGAGAAAAAGTAGGCAAAGTTAATTTTAATGTTACATTTTATTTCAACTAATATACCTAAAATATGACCATTTCAACATGTAATAAATGCAAAACAGATCAGTAATATATTTTACATTTTCTTCCTTTTCTTTTCCTATTTTTAAATTTTTTTGAGATAGGCTCTCTTATAGCTCAGACTGGTCTGGAATTCACTATGTAACTGAGGATGACCTTGAACTCAAGATCCTCCTGCCTCCACTTCCCAAATGCACCACACCTCTGACTCATTATTTCTTTCACACACTCTCTCTGCCCTGATGGGCGGTCAGCAGTTCAGCTCAGGCCAGGTGGCCAGCTGCTGCCATTGAACAGTCCACACACCACAATGCTTTGAACTAATGCTCATCGGCTTGCCTGAGAGAATGCTATCAAGAGTTCTCAACATCTCTTTTTGTGATCTGACCCTTTCTAATGGCAGCAGGCTGGTCCAGAACCAAAGGGATTTGGAGACAGAGCCTTTGTTCTGGGGTCTGTTTCCTGTCTGTTTCCTGTACAAGGAGGGTGCTTTGGGAAGCCTTCCTCACCTCGAAAAGAGAGCTTTGTGGAGTGAAGAGCACAGCACACAGGCTCCTACCCTCTGCCCGTCTCTGCTTGACTGTCCACCCATTTTCCCACCGTCAACACCCTTCTAACCCTTCACCCACTGACCACCAGCTCCGCAAAGCGGACGTTGAGCTCCTCTGGGTTCGGGATGGGACTGGAGAACTCCAGATACTGCAATGGGTGACTGTCCCGGAGGTCGATCTCGGGAAGGTCACTGCCTCCAAAGCAGCAAAGGAAGCCCAGGCCATGGGGACTCCTCTTGCGGAGGGCCATGGTCAGTGCAGGCTGGGGTGGTCGGCAGGCAGGCAGGCACCTTAGGTCCTCATTGGCACAATCTGTGTAGTGAGACAGAGAAAATAGGTGGTTGTGAGAAAGAGTCAGACAGGTAGGGACATCAGCCACTCTGGCTTCAGAGCTCTTGGCCCTCACAGAGGCTGTTGAGGGCCATCAGCTCAACATCAAAGGCCTGCCCAGTGTCTCAAACACCCGCAGCTTCTTCAGGCTCCTTTCACCTGGCATTATTTAACTTTCTTCCTTAGACTTGCAAGTGTTTCCTGACATGAACATTTCCCCATTCCTCTCTTTGTCCCTGGAGAAGTGAAGACAATAGTAGTCCCAATATGTGACCTTCAGGTGGCCAAGGCTGAAGGTCTTTATCTCATGATTTCCATTCCTGTGGTAGAAATATCTTAGGAGCCCTCTGACCCCTGGAGTATTAACATCTACCAAAGTTCATTGATCTGAAACACTTCAGGGTCTGGGAGTGATGCTTTTAAAGACAATGGGTATGTGTGTGTGTGTAGCAGGGAGAAGTCAAGTGTTAAAAGAAACTCAGAGCTAATTACAGGGCACAGCTCCTGAAGCATTGGCCTTCAAAGAAGCAGAAAATGGAAAAAGCCTTCCCAGCTCTTTCCTACGCTCTTGTGCTCAGATGTGTTGCAAATAGCACCATATACACAAGACAATGCCTCAACCATCCATCTTGAAGAAGGCCTGTCTCCTCACCCTCAGAAGAGGACTGCTGGAAGATTAAACCTCAGGTCAGATGAGGGTATTCTTTGGGGTGGTGTTGAACATATGTTGGGAAATCTGGTCAGACATGCTTTTCATACCCAAAAAGACAATCCAGTGCTCTGGCCAGGAATTAGAACTGACGGGTTGGAACAGAAATAGTTAACTCATTGGCTTGCCACTGGGGAAGCCTCACCCAGGAATGCCAGCTGGAGGAGGAGCACTGGCCTCCACCATGGTTGCCATGGCTCCCCCGGACTGCTTATGCCATCAGAACACAGATCTCTTTTGGGCATATCCATCCTCTACCTCTGGTTCCTAACACACTTCAGGTACCCTGAGTGGGTTTAACAAGGAGACTCACAAACTTTACATACTCAGTTTTGCCCAGATCATCCCATCACCTCTTACACAGAGAGCTTCATTTTTCTAAATAGAAATGTAAAATTTGTTTGTTTGCTCTTGTGTGTGTGTGTGTGTGTGTGTACATACATGCACATACCATGATGCACATGTAGAAGTCAGAAGAACACATGTCAGTTCTCCTTCTGAGGCTAGAACTCACATTGTCAGGCCCGGTGGCAGTCCTATTCGCCTGCTGATTGGACCCCTTCATCTGTCTAATCTTTCTATGTTACTTGGTGGGGGTGGTTAGGATACTTTTGGGTCTTGGCACTTAGCTGTCCCTCCTGGATTATTCACGTATGAAGATGGACCCACAACTGTCACTACATCAGTGTTGGAAATGCTGACAGGGACAAGCTCTGAAGTCCCAGTGGCATGGCAGCCACCCCTGCAGATGCCACTAGACTCTTTACCCGTCCTTGGGGCAATGACACTGAGCTAGCTCTATCCCGCCCCCTCCCCCCCATGGGGCTCTGCATCTCCAGCCCCCTTTCCTACACAGCAATGGGAGAGATTTTCACTCAGGCCCCATAGAACTCAAGATAAGTCAACTCTGCAGCATTCCTTTGAATCAAGCTTTAGATAAACAAGATAAACAGGCCCTCGTGAACCCTAGAACCTTGTAGAGGATAGCACTTTGCTCCCAGACTTGTAACGATTTAACTTGGTCAACTCTCATTTAAGTTGCAACCCACTTTAACTGCCAGTCTAGAACCCTTTTTATACTGATCCCACTTTTGTCTATCTCTATAAATCTTGTGATATGCTTTTTAATAGGTTCAGACAAGCCTTAAATAAAATAGTCTACAAGAGCCAGATAACACTGGTTCTTTTCTTGATTAAACACTGGCTCTCACACATGTTTGAGGCACCTTGAAGACAGAGGCTGTATCCCCCGCCTCTCTGGAACCTTCACTTCTATAGCTAATAAAGTACTTGTACTAAGTGGGTGCTCAGTCCATAGGTTTAAGTCAACTTAGAAATGACCTGTGTTGGTAGAAAATGAAGACATAGAGCCCTTTACTAGGCAGCCAGGAAATGCCATTGAAATCGCTCAGTCCTAGCCCTTGACAAACAATCAGGGACTTTGACGATGAATAAGAGGAGATTGTAGGGACTGGAATGGGGGAAAGGGTATCCAGAGAAATGGTGGGAAAGGCTTCAGATGAGGGAAGAGGAATGTCTGGGGATTTTCCACGGGATTTGGCAGCCGATGACGAAGATAGATGATGTCTGTTACTCTCTCATGGCTGAGACAAAAATACTCAACAAAGGCCGCTTAACGGAATTTGCAGGTCTACTCTCTTATGGTGGAAAGGACATGGGGACAGGAGTGGGAGGCAGTTGGTCACATCACATCTGTAGTCATCATGGAGGAGGGAGCAATGAATGCTAGCATGTAACTATTTTATTTTCTTCATTTTTTATGCAGCCTAAGATTACGGCCTGAGGAACAGAGATGGCTCTTCTACCTCAGTTAGCCCAATGTAGATAATCCCTCACAGACAAGACCAGAGATTTGCCTCTTTGCTAAGTCTAGACAATGTCAACTTGACAGTCAATATGAGCCATCACAGTGGGTCAGACTTCTAGTGTCCCATGCCAGGCTTTGTCAGGCTCCAAATCTGAAGGCCGCTGGAGTGGAGGGTAACCATGGAGACCATGAAGCTGATCTCCTTTGGTTCATCAGCCTTGTGAAGGCAAGGGGAGTTGGTGATCAAGACATCTCTGGGTTGAGTGCTAAGCTTATAAAGAAACTTCCAGAAGCTGAAGAAATGAGGCTAAGCTAGTAAGTAGCATGAGGGAACTCTAGGAGGGTCAGACTGATGCCTAGGAGGACTTGTGGCCCCTTGTCCTTTCCTTCCACCCCTCACCTTCCTGCACTCTGAGTCTTCCTCAGCCTTTTCTCCTCTTCTGTTCCTACCAGACCATACCAAATTAGGGATATGGTCCAGGTGACCCACATTGGTACAGGTTAACATGAGCTGTTCACAGCCACTACTGCTCTGCTCTGATTGGCCAGTATCCTTGCCATAGCCTTTATCACGTGTGACATTTTCTCCAGTGTGGGGAACTAGGCCCAGTGATGCTCATCTGCTTTCTTAGCTCCAGACACCTGCTGGCAGAGCCCGGAGCAGAGGCCTGGGAGCCAGGCAGCCCGGGGTTTGACTCCTGGCTGATGGTGTCTTTAAAGATATTGCTATATCTCCTAGCTCAGAGCCCAGCTTCTCATCTGAGATGCTGGCATAATAGTGTCTCCCCCAGGGCATCTTTTGAGGAGTAAACAAGGCCACGGATGTAAAAATGCCAGGGGTACCTGTGTGCTCAGTAGGTGAGGCCAACATGGCTGCTGGGTTTCAGTCTCAGGGTCACCACAGATGAGACTGGCCCTTCCCAGAGGCACATTCCTTCAATGGGTCTCTGAGCATGTTTAGGCCCAGGCTTAGAACAATTGCCTGCCAGAATTCAAGAGTCACTGAGTTTTATCTCCAGAAACCAAAACATGGAGCCTGAGGAACTGGCCTTTTCCTGTACTCTGAACTCACTAGTTAGAGAAGGAAATAAAGATACGGTGGAGTGTTGGGGTGACCGATAGCTAACTACCTTGATTTGATTATTATATAAAATGGACATGTATTGACACATTGCCTGTGCTCCCCAGGTATACACAATGATTACACATTGATTAAAACCAGGGCTGGAGGCTGGGGAGACAGCTCAGATGGGGAAGTTCTTGCCGTACAGGCATGAGGGCCTGAGCTCATTCCCTAGAATCTATGTGAAAAATTGCCAAACAGAATTGCATGCGTGGTCCCAGAACTGGGAACAGGATTTGCTGGTTTACTGGACAGCCAGTGTATCCTATTTAGTAAATCCCAGGCCAGTGAGAGACTATATGTCCAAAGAGTTAGGAAGATAGATGAGCAATACCTGAGTTGTCCTCTGGCTTCTACACACACACACACACACACACACACACACACACACACAGAGAGAGA
>JADRCD010208605.1:0-14224 GCA_019843815.1 Montemys delectorum | reverse complement strand
AGAGAGAGAGAGAGGGAGAGAGAGAGAGGGAGAGAGGGAGAGAGAGGCATCCATACATCCACACATGCTATACATATCTAATACAAATAGCAAATAGCATTAGGAACACAGCTCAGTGATAGAATGCTTATCTAGTATGCAAGAGACTAGGTTCAATTCCCAACATTGCAGGGAAAATTAATCAAGTAATCATCAATCAATCAATCAAAAAGTAAAAAGTAAAAAGAAAGCAAAGCAGAACTCAGTGCCTGGCTGTGGGCAGGGAGGAGGGAGGAGAGGTGACCGGAGCCACATGTCACTGTAAAGCTCCTTTCGGAAGAGGAGCAGAATTAAGAAGCCACAGGGGATAGCAGAGAGCAAGAACAGAGGGAAACCCAGCAGACTGGCACTCAGGCCAGAGAGACTGAACCTGCCTCTCGTGACCCACTTTTCTCTCCACAGAAGCCTCCCCAGGGCTGCAGTCCCTTCCTGTGGGGACACAGAGCCACAAGATTAACACCTTTTATGAGCTGTAAGCACTCTGAAAGACACTCACCCTCACAGTGCCTCCATACTCTGAGATTTCAGGGTTCCTTTCTGAGACTTAGTGCCCTCCAGTGAAAAAGCTGCCTTTGCCGAACATCTCCAAGGACTCCACTACTCCAACCTTTCCCACTATCTGGCTCAATCCCTTCTAAAAGGTTTGTTTCCCAAGGGGCTCCCCTCAGCCCATTCTGAGCATCCCAACTCCCTACATTCCACCCTAAGCCAAGCAGGAAGGGTTTCCTATCTTTTGACTCTGTTCCCATTTGGTCTCCTCTAACCCCCATCCCTAAGTCACGACCCTTCACCACACCACACTGCCCAGCTTGCATCGCAGGACTGTAAGGCCGCCATCAGCAGTATCTATTTCTTGATCTTAATTAAAGACAGAAAAATGCTAATACTTCCGATTTGACCGTATGAAAGACACTGGGATAGATCGTCATTTTACACCCACGAGGACCTTAGACCAATGGTGTCATTTTAAAGAAGTAATTAAGAGGCTAGGAAGATGAGTAAGTTGAAGAAAAAAATGCTGTGCTTGCAAAAGGACCCGAGTTCAGTTTCCCAGGAGCCACATGGGAAGCCATTCATGGTTGCCTGTATCTATAATCCCAACACTGGGGAGAGGGAGACAGGTAGATAGATCCCTGGCACTCGTTGGGCAACAGCCCAACAAATTGGTAAAAACAAGCTGGGAACTCTTAAGAACCATCATTCCAGGCTGAGCTCCAGCTTCCATAAGCAGATACATACATGTGCACATATCCGCACGCATACTTGTGTCCCCTCCCCCAACACACAAAGGAAACAACTAAGGAACAAGCAGCCAGAAAACTGTATCTCTACGAGAGTCGGGTCATCATGGGATCATACGGCCAGTTGACAGCACGGGGGTCTGATCTGTTAGAACACCCCAGGCCTCGGCGTTTCTGTTCAACGTCCTAAGTCAGGATCAGTTCAGGATTTTCTCACGCACTCTAGAGATGCAGAATCTCTAACTCAGACTTCTGTGTTTCCTGTAAGTTGTTCTGGTGATGCTAAGATCTTTTGCACAGTGATCTTGGAGTGAGTCAAATGGGGTGTGGGGATGGGTGGGTAGGGTAGAGAAGGAAACGTGGGAGGGATGACTAACCTTGAAGACCCCTTGGAAGAGTGGTATGGAAACTGGCTCTCATAGAAGCTGTATGTGTACATGCATACATATGTACATAATACACACACACACACACACACACACACACAGTCAGGCAGGCAGGCAGGCAGGCAGGCAGGCAGAGATATTAAATAGAGTTACTCTATAAAAAGTTCACAATTCCAGTAGGCCCTGCAGGCTAATAAGTAAAAAGCCCAGAGCCTGAAGCGGCTACCTCTTCTGGAGTTGTTGGCTAGTGAGGTACCATAGACCCCCGCCCCCCCCCCCACAAACATTACAGGATGTTGCCAATGCCATTGGTTACCCTCTAGAACTTGACAGTAGGACCTTACTGTTGAGTACATTGTATACTTGAGCCACAGAACATGAAGAAATCCAACTGGTACTGACCTGCCGATTCACCCCTACAGGCTAGCTGTCACCGTGCTGGAAGGTGCTTTCCAGGTTACTAGAGGAGAAAGGAACCCTGTGAGCCACGGTACCTGGCCTGGGAAGACGTTCACACTGGTCCAAGAGTGACACAAATATCATACAAGTATTGTAAATTATGCTATCAAGTAGTAAAGCTTCAGGAGTTGTTGAGTTGCTTGTTCAACAATGCTAATCTGTCCAGAGACCCAGCTAGGACTCACAAGTTTGTGTTCAGAACTCCATTCACATCCAGTGGTCTTGTCATGAAGCCGAGGCTGAGCCCTGGGCCCCCTTTAGTTCACATCCCTGTACAGAACAACAGAATGAACACATGCTACCAACTCACTCTCTTTGGCTTCATGTGTTCTGTTCTCAAGTTTTACTGGGTCACACGGCATAGGGAGCCCAGGCCTGGACTCAGAGGCCTCAGGCCAATTCTGAGCTCTCTGACTTTGTGACTGGCAGGGTAAGCCTGGGCAGAGCTAGGGAGAGAACACTTTGGCAACAAATCAAGCTCCTTTTCAGAGCCTGGCCCAGAACCCAGCTGAGTATGTACACATGGTCCCTCTCTGGATCCTATCACTCAATGTCCTTTTCCATGCCAGCCTGTCGCTCTCAGCATCCGGGCATCTAGAGAAGGCCATATGTGTAGCCCGGGGCCTGACTGGACACAAATCCTATATCACGGTGAGAGTCTACCTTCTCAGAGGCAAAGTAGGGTAGAGAGGGCAGGGACCAAAAGATAGCAGGTGATCTGTCTACTAGACGATGAATGGTGCATACAAAGTGATCCTTCACTCCCTCCTCAGCCTGTTCACGCAATTTCATCCATCAGCCAATTCATTCATTCTTTCTAACAAAGAATGTACATGTAAAGTGTACCTAGCTGTTATACGGGTGTGGTATGTGTGGATGGTAAATGTTTATTTAAGGTGTAGATGAATGGTGTATGCACATGTGTAAAGTGCATGTAGATTATATATGTAGATAGTGAATGCAGGTGGTACCTTAGATCTGTATGTGTATGTGTCCTGTGAGTAAATGGGACATGTGATATATGTGTGGTTTGTATAGGTAGATAGTATATGTTCATATGTGGTGCACATCTGTGGGGTGTGTGTGTGTGTGTGTGTGTGTGTGTGTGTGTGATATGTATGTGTGCACATGGTATATGTCCAGGTGTGGCATATCATGGTATACATGCATGTATATTGTGTGTATATAAGTGGTATATATGCATACGTGCTGGCTGTAGATGGTGGATATGTATGTATGTATAGAGAGCATATTGTGATGTGTGTAGATAGTACATGTGCATGTGAGATGTGCATATGTGTAGAAGGCATAAATGTATATGGTATATTCTTGAAGATTGTATATGTGTGTGGTTGTATATGTTCAGATGGTTCATGTATATGTATGGTGTATAGAGGGTATATGTGCATACATGGAGTAGGTCTGTAAATACATGTGCATATTTGTTTAGTTGTATATATGTTCAGACAATATGTAATGTATGTTAAAGATAATTTATATGGATTATGGTATATGTATAGGTATAGATGTGAAAAGTATGCATGTAGGTGGAATATGAACCTGTGTGGTATATATGTTGAGTTGACATGTGGGATCATAATGGCCCAGGGTTATGGAAGAAGGATCAAGGGAGCTTTAACCACAAATACCTCAAACACAAAGACAGCAGGAGTTGGCTCCCTCCCACTTTCCAGCCTTGTGCCATAAGCAGGCCATCAAGCCAAGTAAGAATTTCTTACCCTGACAGTTATCAGGGTTCACTCCTTGTTTGACCTTATAAGGTTCCCCTACCCCTAGCCTACAGCCCCTGAGTATGGAGAGGAAACACCTTCCAATACCCTTCCATGGCTAACGGTACACAGCCACACATACCTTGCCCCAGAGACCCTGACCACCTCACCAGGGACATAAACACCTCTTTCTCCGCCCTCAGTAAATGAACCAGTTCTCTGAAGCTGTTCCCAGGTGTGTTCACTGCCCAAGCACTCATCGCAGACCAAGATCCTGCACTGCACTCACCCATGCCTGGCTAAGCTTCCCTGCCTCCAGTCCAGCTAGGTGCCCAACTGGCCTGGGTACCTCAAGGGAGAAGTTAACATGGGCGGCAGTGATGTGTGCAAATGGCATACGTGTATATGTAAAGATGGCATATGTGTGTTTGTGGAGTGTAGATATTATATGTCCACGGGTGGAGTATGTGTGTAGAAGATGCATGTGTGGTACACATGTTTAGGTGGTTCATGTATGTGGCATGTGTATATAGATGGAATATGTGCATGTGAGGTGTGTGTAGGTATCATCTGTACACGTAGGATTTGTATGTTTGTGTAAGGAGTGTGTATGCATGATTTGTGTCTGTATATAAGTTGTATTATATACTGAGCTTCATAGGTGTGTTTGTGTGAGTGTTTAGGGGTATGTGTGATTTGTACATATGGTGTGTTAGCATAAGTGATACTTGTGAATGCATGATGTGCCGTATCTGAGCTCTGGTGTCTACGCATGGGTACTGTTTGTGTGGTGTGTTTGGGGTAGGTTGTATGCATACACTGCTATATGTATTACTCTTCAAGAAGCACACCATGACTGCTTTGAGCTTTAAGTCTAAGCAGGAAAAGACTAGCCAGCTCCCAACAACATGAACAGAGGAGCCAGTCACATCCCCGGAAAGCAGCGCCATGCCACCTTCTCACCAGCTCACCCTCAGCCTGGTAAGAGATGCCCAGGCAACATATTTAGGAACTGTGATTTGGGGAAAGGGAGTCTTTTTTTTTTTTTTTTTTTTTTTTTTTTTTTTTTTTGAGACAAGGTTTCTCTGTGTAGCCCTGGCTGTCCTGGAGCTCACTCTGTAGACCAGGCTGGCCTTGAACTCAGAAATCCGCCTGCCTCTGCCTCCTAAGTGCTGGGATTAAAGGCGTGCGCCACCACCGCCCGGCAGAAAAGGAGTCTTTACTTCAGCTTCCCATGAGCCACACGACGTCCTGGGGGCAGAGACCATTGAGTGGGTACTGGTATGCCAGTGGGCCAGAGCCTGAGTTCAGTCACCTGTGCTTCTCCCAGCAGCTGGGGGACATCAGGATGCCTGACTGATTGTGACCAGTAATAATGCCGGGGGAGGAGGGCTCAGTCCTGTCACACGGTATCTGATCCTGTACAACTTCAATTTGGTTGTGGAGTGTGTGTGTGTGTGTGTGTGTGTGTGTGTGGTGTGTATGTGAGTGGTGTGTGTATGTGGTGTGTATGTATCTGTGTGTGTGTGTGTGTGTGTGTGTGCGTGTGAATACATGTAAGCATGTGCATGCCTGTGCGTCTAACAACTGTGACTGGACTTTTCTGCATGTGTACTGCAGTGGGATGTACGATGCCTTTGCCATGGGAAATCAGCTGATAAGCTTTAGCTGCTCCTGCGAATCTGAGATGGAAGACATAAATCAATGTCAATCATGAACTCAAACAGTTCCAGTGCTCCACACCTCAAACGAAACAAAGCAAACCAAAAAACCACAACACATCTCCAGGAAGGACACGAAGTATACCAAGAGCTGGGTTGGACTCAGGATCCTTGTCTTTTTCTCCCTGTCCCTGTCCCTGTCCCTCTCCTTCTCCCTCTCCTCCCCTCTTCCCCCACTCCTTTTTTTTGGCGATGTTGGTGTTGGAGATTTGATGATTGAACCCAGAGTGTTAGCATGCTAAGTACGCCTTACCCCCACACACCTGGTTACCCAACTCCCTTTTGTTTTATTTTCCTCTTTATCTTGAGACAGGCTTCCATGCTCAGGCCGGCTATGCACTCATTCTGTATGTAGCTCAGGCAAGCCTTGAACTCAGTGTTCTCCTACATTAGAGACCTGTGCCACCAAGTCTGGAAATTCACTTTCTACTTATGGTTGCATTTAATTACCCCAAGTCCTGCAAACAAGGTTTTGTGATTTGATGCCTGTTCTTATTTTTTAGATATTATGGACTAAACCCAGGGCTTTGCAAATGCTGAGCACATTTCTATCCCTGAGCTACATCTTCAGTACTAAAAATACCTTTAAAGTTTTAAAACAGGGACTCAGTAAGTTACTCAGAATACCCTTGAACTGACTGTGCAGCTCAGACTGAACTCAAATGTGTGACCCATCCACCTCAGCCTCCATAGTAGCTGGGATTATAGGCCTGTGCTACCAGGCCCAGCCATGCTTCTTTTTATATACAAGGAAATGAAGGCTCAAAGAAACCCAGTAGCTTGCCCAAGTAAAGTGCACAAAGCACTCAAACTGCCATTTCACCAATTCCAAAACTCAGAAATAGCCTTTCCACCACGCAGAGATAGGAGGGTATGAACGACAGCGATAGTGTGTAAACAGAAGGCATCCACACAGCCGTGGCACTACTTAAGGTACTCATGTCAGTCCGGAATCTTCACCCGTCTGGCCATCCGAGCTCTCAGAATAGAACCTAGCTTTTCCAGAGAGCAGCCTGGCTCAGAGCCCCGGCTGTAGGCAGCCATCCGGCCGCATCATCTCACCACATGCCGCCCGAGAGAGGTCCTGGTTATCTGGTCCTCCGGGGACGCCCTCGGGATGCCAGCTGGGTACACTCTCGATCTACATCCTCCTGCTACTGTCCTGAAACTTTTAATATGTTTTAAATAAGAAACCCTGCATTTTCGTCTTACCCCAAGTCCTGAAAACCACGAAGCTGGTCCTTCTCGTCTCTACAGTGGCCAGCTCCGACTGACAGAATTTCGAAGGAAGTGCAGCCCGGGCTAGCCACTCCCTGTATGTTTCCAAATCTGTTACCCACAGTCCCTGGATGGGCAGGACTGGAGACAGATATATTGCTTTAATCTGGGTGGCTTCCTGCACCAACGGCCTTGATCCACACCGCTCAAGAACTGGCCCCCATCCCTCCGATCTCTCTCCTCCCTCTCCGGCCTCCCTCCTCCATGGCAAGCTACCATGCTTCCTATCATGGTGACCCACTCACTCCTCCCGGGACTAGAAGGCATGGAAATCTGTGGTGAATCTCCCCTCTCCCCGGAGGCAGGAACTTGATAAGAGCTAATGAATTGCTGTATTCAGTAGAGTCTTGACTCTGTCCGTGATAAGATGCTGGTATTAAAGTAGCGATACATTAAGCCTGCACAAAGACTCTATGTCCTTCATCACTCTAGAATTGGATAAGTAATAAAAGCATGAGATTAGCTGAGCTTTGAAATAAAGTCAAGAACTGCGCTGCTCCATCTCCTGTGGGTCTCTTTGTTAACCCATCCCTCATCCCCAGTATCCTCCTCCACCTATTCTTCTCTCCATCTATATTTTCTCTGTCTATCCTTACTTTTGGAAAACAATGGCCTCTCTGGCCACTCCAATACATGCTCCTTCTCCCTGCAATCCTCATGAAAGCCCAGTTCATGGAGAATTACAGTATTTGAATTATTTTGTATGTGTTTATATTTTTATAACAAAGAACTTTGCTCCATCTAGATTCTGGTCCCAAGAGAATGGCCTCTGGCACCCCGCCATGTCCCAGGAAAGCACTCTCTACATGAACAAATTCAAGCGGCCAGGTATACAAAGAGATGAGAGGAAATCACTCCTAAGAAATCAATCTTTGTGCCTACCTAAGGAAACCAGGTCTTTTCCTCTCCCGCATCCACTAAAAGGTGTGCAGCCCTTGGCCAAATACTCTTAAGAGGGGTCACGTGACAGAAAGGCATATTCTTTTGTAGATTTGCGCAGTTAAATCCTACATGCAATTCCCAGGTAAACTCGGGGCATGTTGCATTCTGAGTCTCCCATTTCTGGTTTTTCATTTTTATCTTATTTATTTATTTTAAAGCTTTATTTATTTTTATTTTGTGTGGGAGAATGTTGTGCCTGCATATATATATGTACACCATATGCATGCAGTGCCCATAGAGGCCAGAAGAGGGCGTCAGATCCCCTGGAGCTGGAAGTACAGAGGGTTGCATCAGTGCTGAGAACTGAGACCCCTGGTTCCTCTGCAGGAGCAGCCAGTGCTCTTAACCACCGAACCCTTTTGTTTTTCGTTTTTTTTGAGATGAAGACTCACTATGTCGGCCAGGCTGTTCTAGAGCACACTATGTATGTAGTTCCCTAGAGTGACCCTAAACTGGTGGTGATCCTCCTGCCTCAGCATCCCAAGTACAAAGATGAAAGGTACATCTTACTGCTCTTGTTCACGTCCTTTCCAAACACCGCATGTTGCACACAAATGCTGTAAGAGATCGTTTTCTCCAAGTGTTTCAAGGAGCAGCTACAGAAGCTGAGGTTTCTTCTAGAACCCAGCCCCCACCCAAGGCCTCCATGCCCTGCCTGAACACCTCACTTCTAGCCTATTTTCTGTTCATGCCTGACATTACTGCAGGCTTTGCTCCTTTCTCTTCACGGAAAGGTTTCCCTTCCTCGGTGCTGGGTGATCAGGATGCTGACTCTCCCACCCTGGAAACCTTGCAACAGTGTGCCACCTCCTTGTAGACTGTCACTCCCTCCACCTGTTACCCTAACCCCTCTGTCTGGTCTGTCCCCTCTTCTCAGTGACCCACTTGCCTGAAATTCTCCCTGTTCTCTGTAGCCTCTTCTGTCCCTGTGGCCAACCCTGCTCAAAGACTGCCTACCCAGAGTCCATTTCCATGGTGGTTGCCACAGCTCCCAAAAAAAGCTTCCCTCCACACAGAGGGTCCACCCAAGCCAACCTTCCCCAAGAATCCATCTCCACAGTCCATCTCCATCCCTTCTTTATGCCCTTCCCACTCTGTCGGCTCTCACCCAGTAAGCCTCCCTTCCTATTGGTAGGGACTGCCCTCCCCAATCCTAGCAGAATGGTAGCATCCAACTTTAGACAGATCTACCACTTTCTGAATTATAGCCACTCTCAATGAGCCAGGAAATTCCTCGCGTAGAGAGACAAGATCTCCATAGTTCAGCAGGCACTATACAGTGCCCAATGCAGGGCTTGGTGGGTATGCTGGGGCACAGTCAAAGTTCAGAGCTTTTCTCCCCCTCTCCCCCTTCCAGTTTTTTTTATCATAGACAAATCTAATGATCCCTGGAGAACCCTCCTTTCCCTGACCCCCACCTTCGTAAATTTTCACTCAATACATCCCGGGAACACATGTGGACCTCTTTCTAAACGGATTTTGCCTCCCCAATTCTCTCTGGGAATGGTCTAGCAGGCCTGAGGCTTTAAGCTGCCGGTCACACACTTCATCAGGCACAGCCTAGGTGTTATTTCTTCTCATAAAAAGAAACTGATTTCTCTCAGGCAGGGATCTCACAGGCCAAGCAATTCTCAAACTTTCTGTGTAGCCAAGGATGACCTTGAATTTCTGATCCTCTTGCCTCTGCCTCCAGATTCTGAGATTACTGGCATGTACTCTTATATCCAGTATTATGGCATGCTGTGAATTGAACCCAGGGTCTCATGCAGGCTGGGCAATCACTCCAGCAACTGACTTGCCCTCAGAGTCCTTCTCTACAGGGAGCTCAAGAAACTCTTCAACTTAGGTCTTTGCACCTAAGTCATAAGTTTGAGGGGGAGTGCACAGAGAAATCAAACCACTGGGTCAAGGTTCACAGAACATAACCCCCTAAACTGGGGCTACAAACAGATTTTGACCAGCTGGCCAAAGCTCCTATACATCTCCTCAACACACACACATGTACCACATACAACGTACATGCATATATACATACATGCACAGACAGACAGACACATAAATGCACATACAACATACGTGCATACACACATACATGCCCTCAGAGACACACACATACAACATACACGCATACACACATACATGCACACATACAAAATTACCTGGTGTTGACACTCAGGTAGTTCTCCCTACAAGTGTTTTGCCAATTCTGCATTCATCCACTTGGACCCTCCCATTCCATCCAGGCGCTGGTGACATGGCTGTATTGTCACAGTATCTAGGGGACTAGTGTGCAAAGCCTCGAATGGCTGGCGGTGGCTCTGCTCACCTCAGCTTGGTTGAGCCCTAAGCATAGAACAGTTTCTGCCAGGCACTGTCCTCCCTGGTCTGGCTGACTGCCAGCCCAGGCTGAGCCAACCCCTCTCTTCTCTGCTTCACTGGTCCCCTCTCATACCTCTTCTTGGCTTCAGGTCAAAACCATGAGGCAAACTTCTGGCTTGGAGGAGGGCCTAGGTTTCCAAGCTCTCATCTCTCCTGCTACCTTTTTCTGCTGGATCACAAATGGCATTGCATCCCGAGTCACCTAGTGGCCCAGTCACTAGATGCCCTCAGAGTTCCAGGTGGGCCAGGAGCCAGGAACCTGCAGTTCTGCAAGTTCCCTCTGAGTGATCTGGACACGAGATTAGTTTTGGCTTGTCTGTGTCATCGTCTGTGGCAGAACCTATGATTCTATGTGGCTGTGTTTGTGAGTGAAGCCCTTAGCGTCTCATCCTTAGCTACTCAGTATAGTCAACAACAACACCTGGATCCTACTCCAAGCCAACTGAGCAAGAAGCTATAGGTGGGCCTGGGGCCTGGGTAGAAGCCAGTAGGGCAAATGGCTTATCTTCGTGTGGTCAGAATTGTTCAAAATTTAAAACTGCAAAGTTTCACAAAGAATGTTATCAACTCAAGCAGGCTGAGATAGCTGGCACTTGTGAAAAGTTATCCAGACCAGTCTAATCTACGGGTATATTGGCCAACTCTAGAAATGGCCTAGGCACTCGGCAGCTTCCTCTGGCATTCCTTTCAAGTCACAGCTCACCTGCCTCAGGTCTGATTATCTCAAAGGGGATCCCCAGACCAGCGGCAGTGCAGAGCTAGCTACCTCAATTAATAATAATCAACATCTTAACTTATCCACGTTCCTCTTATAAGCCATCGTAGATGCTTCAGGTATCACAATTCCAATCATTAGAAATAGACAAGGTCATTGTCAGTGTGGTCTCTCAGTGACACCTGAGGAAGTTGAATGCAGGAAGAGAATCAACCTGGCCCCACTGATCATTGGTGGTAGTATCATAGTGACAAACATGTTTACTCCACCAGGTATCCATATCCACGTGCTTCTCCCCCTCAGACCTCTCATGAATTCCTACCAGGAGGGTGTCAAGTTTAGTGATGAGCTCAGTAGTAATGAAGGTGTTAACTGTCAAGCCTAAGCTGCTGGGAGAGGCTTGGGGCTAGGAGTTCAGTTCTCCTGGGAGGGTGTAGTAAGACCAAAAAGGGCTGGGTTCTAAATCCCACGCAGCAGTGTTTATTGACCTCTGACGAAGTGGCCATCTCGAATGAGCCATCTGATTAAACTCAACAGTAACTCCATAAAGTACATGGTGCTGGGGTTTGGTTTTGGTTTTGGGTTTTTTTTTTCCCATAGAAGAAAATTTCTTCCTCTTGCTCCAGCTCAGCTCCAGCTCAGGACCAATGGGGAAATGGATGTAAGAAGCAGAGAGATGGAGGTTGGAATCACTGCCGTGATTCTGAGAAAGCAATTGTGAATCAGTGGCTTTAGATTCCTGAATTTCCTGATAGGCAAGGCCAAGTCATAAGCCCAGTCACCAGGGGTAGACCTTTCCCCAGGATTAGGCTATCGACTTCCTCACCAGGACCTGGCCAGATGCACCCACTCTGCCGGTGGCTGATCCAAGAGAAGGGGGGGGGAAGGGAGGTGATAAGGCCAACTCCCAACTCCTCCCAGAGTCACGGGTCAGATGCCTCGCCTCTTCCTGATGATGGGATGGGAGGTAAGAAAGAGTAAGTGGTCAGGCTTTCTTTCTCAACTCCACTGAGCCTGGTCCCATCCCCAAAGATGCCCACTGGGCTCAAAGAGAACTCAGGCTGGATGGTCTGACTGTGCACAACTTCTCTGGTGCGCCCGAGGCACCCCCAGTACTGCCTCTTCTGGAAGCTAGAAGCCAGGCAGGTTCTTCCGGTTCCTAAGTGTTGGTAGCATTCATGTGTTCAATAAGGGAGACAGTTGCTCAGGAAATCCACACTTCCTGCCCTCTACCTGGAGCTCACAAACAGGAGAATGGGAATGAGTCAACAACTGAGCCTCCTTCGGATCCAAAGTGGGTGGGAGAAGGTTTTCAGCCAGCCTAGAGCCAGATCTATTGCACGCCAGAAGCTTGCTAAGGGCTCAAGTGCAGCCACCTGTTCCTGCTGACCCTAGTTTCCCAGCTCTGAGCAGAGAGGGCAAGGCTGTGCCACCACCAAACAACTTAAGGCATTTCTTGTCTTCTTGGATGGCTTCCTCATTCTGTCTGGGGCTGTGCTCCATCACATGGCAGTTAGAGACCCTCATGACAATGAGCTAATGTGTCCTTGTGACTTAAAGAAAGGTATCTGGGGCAGGGAGGCAACTGCCTGGCCCGTAGTAGGACAACTGATTCACTGTAGGTGTTTGCATCATTGCTGTTTGAAGATGGCCTCTTTGAGAAGGCTGGAGGAGTGCTAGGGAGATGCTGGGGTGGTGAGGTGGTCACCGTACAGGCCCAAGGATCTGGGTTTGATTCCCAGAACCCACATAAAAAAGCCAGGCATGGGGACTCACACTTGGGATCCCAGTGTTGGGACTGTGGAGACAGGTAAATCTCTGTGAGTGGCAGGGCCATCTACCCTAGCCTACTTGGTGAGTTCAAAGCCTATGGGAGACCCTACCCCAAAAATGATAGTGTAGAATGCCGAAGGGACAATAGCCAAGCTGTCCTCTGGCTTCCACACGCATGTCTTCACATGCATGCACCTGCGTGCACATGAACGCATATGGACACACCTACACAGACTTGATTTTTAAAGAGAGAAAACTGAAGGTTTTGAATGCAAGAAAATGACACATAAGAGCCTAGTTAAGAAAGCACCAAGTCCCAAGGAGGTGAGCTCATGTGAGCCAGAATCGCAGCTGAAAGTGAGCGGGGACATAGAGAAAGGACAGGACTCTGTGAAATGGGGCCTAGGGGTCTGCGCCATCTGTCAAGCAGAGGGACTGGGATTCAGCCTCTCAAAATAGAGCCTCCTTTCCTCTAACGCTGCAATTGACTGTTCCTTCCTCCCAGCTCCCTGGGCCACACTCCACATGCCTGTGTCCAGACTCGTTTGTTTAAACTGCCCCCTCTCCCCTGCCCTGCCCTGGGGACTCGAGGAATCTGAGAAATGCCTTCAGTTCTAAGTACTGGAGGGCAAGAAGTGAAATAAAAGGAATAAACTCTCCCTCTAGACCTCTGTCTGCATAGGATTTCCCACCACAGCTCCCATGATCCCCTTTCTACCAACAGACGACCATCCTGACTCAATGTTACTAGGGCTACCTAGTGAGAACTTCCCAAATCTGGACAGGTACCATCACCCCGCCACAATAACTCCTCTGCCATCTTCGCCAACATCTACCTTTTCCTCTTTCATCATTTTAGCTCAATGGCTATCCCTACCCTTTCCCATTTAAGCCTTTATCCATCCATAGTTGCCCAGACCAGAGATGGACAGTAAGGATTCTGATATAAGACAGAGAGCCCTTGCCCTCTGGGAGCAAGCACCAGGTTACGGGGACTCACACGCTACTAATGAAAAGAGGCAGGAGCTCCTTTTCATGCTCTGCAAGGCTTCTGTGTGTGTATGCACATACATGTCTACACTTTTTAGTTCTCTCTGAATACATATGTATTTGCATGTGTGCCTGTGCATGTGTGTAGGCCTGAAGTCAACTTTGGCTATCATTCATTTTCCAGGTACTCCAATGATCTTCTATTTTTATTTTTTAGGCAGAGTCTCTCATGGCCCAGAACTTGCTAAATAGGCTAGGGTGGCTGGCCAGAAATCCCAGGGTCCACCTATCTCTACTTCCCTAGAGTTGGGAATACAAACTCATGGCTGCCACCACAAGCATTTCTTCTGTGTTCACATGGGTTCCCGGGATTGAACTGAGCCATGGTGAGATGCAGCCATGTCTTCCTCCCCTCAGTCTGGCATGCACAAAACCCATGAAGGACATCACAATAACAGACACACGCAACGAGCGTCATGCCCCGGCACTGGTTCCCCGCTGCAGACTTCAAGGGTTGGTTCCGTGCCAAGGTATGCCACCTTCTGTCATTTCCTGGACCCTGTGTCTGACA